>JANAVB010023000.1:201545-284375 GCA_029216955.1 Iris pallida | reverse complement strand
TATATATATATATATATATATATATATATATATATATATATATATATATATATATATATATATTCTATTGTAAAAAATTTGGGTCAACAAATACAAAGGAGACTCGGCCATAATTTTCAGTAATTTTGGGAGTCGGTCAAATTTTAGATAGTTCCAAGATTAGGAAAACCTAGTTGAATAATCTAAGTGTATATCTAGTCTCCTAGTAAACAAGATATTACCATATAGCGTGTTGTCTTTGACACACGAGATGGTAAAATAAGTTGAATGATTTCTTGCCAACAATTACTACCATATGGTGTGTTGTTTCGACACACAAGATAGTAATAAGTTGGATAATCTCCTGCCAATAAGAGATTACCATATAGAGTATTGTCTTTGACATACGGGATGGTAATCAAGTTGGAACCGAATATTAGACCTAGGAGTCAATAGACTATTGTATGTGTTTGTAGTTACATCATGGGGTGAAAGAGAACAACTGGATCACATCTATCGAAATCCTACAATATAATAACAACAGTAAAAGCTGATCAGTAGTCCCACATCTGTAAGGCCTTGCGATGTCGGGGGTGAGGCCTAGCTCACCAACAGAGAACAGTCCAGTAAATTTCGAGAATAAAATCAAAATTTAAAATGTTAATGCATACAATTTTCCACAAGATGTGGGGGGGTCGGATTAAGGCACCGTACCTAATCCAGACACCACCTGGTCCCGGGTAAATGGAGTATTGTCGAAAAAATAGAGAGTGATTGTGATCCAAATATGTTCTCTAAATTGCATCATCATATAGGAAATTTAACTGTGATTGTGGTTGTGAATTTAGATGGTTTTGATTGTGATGGTAGTCGCTATTTATGAATAACTAGGATTTGGTCGTAGAACGAACACCGAGGAATTCACTAGAATAGAATCTAGTCATAGTCATATTTTAAGTTAACGTTATAATTCCTCTGAATTAATTTCTTAATTTTTTTACTTTGGCATTCCGAGAATTCGATCACTTCAGAGATTCTCAATTTAATTATTTTATTTCTCGTCCTTGACTGAGGGCTTGCATGTCGTTTGACGACCTAGTATTGTTCACTAGATTTGTAGACCAAGGAGCTGCTATTGTACAGTGGAGAGAAGCTGGAGAACAAAAACAAGATGTGACGATTGAAGGCAATTATATTGAATTCAGATCTTCTCATCATCAATTCAGGTATATAAATATATAATTATATTGGGTTAATAGTTGTATTGGGTAGAATAGTCCATCTCAAATTTATAGTTTCAGAATGTCTTTTTGAATAATATTAATTGTATTTTGCAAGTTATGACCTGAAATAAACCTATCCTAGAACCTTACGGGCGACAATCGCGAATATGAGTACTGGAGTATTCGTATGTCGCATAGCCTGAAATGTTGTTACGTACTCGGCTCGCTGTATTCTGGGAGCGGGGCGTGACACGTCTTTTAGTGGTGGCCCATGCAGGTCAGCAAAGAATGGAAAATCTAGGATAGGATGTAGGTCAATCTTAATAGAAGGACCCTAAAGAACCTTAGGGTAAGAAATACCCCACAAGTTTTATTTCTAGACTGTGTTCCGTTCCACTTACCCTATAAATCTTTACCTAATGGATTTCCTATAGTGATTCCAAATAGTTAAGAATCCTAACCTATGACTACCATTAAGGATATAGGTGATATCCAGGATCAGGAAATCATAGGTAGTATGAGGATAGACATGACCTGATATATAAGTAAGAATTAGACAAGTATTCGTACTATAGTAGCCCAATGAAGGATTGCATAAAGTTTCTTAAGAATCTTGAACTTTGTACCCTAGTAAACCTGGGTTTAGCTTTAGATATTATATAGATTGGAATGACAAGGAAATAAGGATCACATCGCCAATAGGCCAAAATGATAAGGCTTTATTTAGTATGAGTGTAGTTTTGTGGGATTATATATATATACAAATATAGCTTAGAAGAACTATTGTTAACTTAGTACTAGTAGTATCTTGCTTGTGATAGGCATAATATATATTGTATATAGTATTGTATAAAACTCCTAAAGTGTAGTTCGACTCATCAGTATCTTGATCTTATCCTTTCCTAAATCCTGACTCGTCCCATTTCTTTGTCAGATTTCATATATCCAATTTCATAAATTCCCAACTTTTCTGAAATCTCTCAATTTCCTTATTTCCTCCAAGGTTCATCGTTTAAGATCCAAGAATTGCATACTCTCCTTTCAATCTAATTTTTTTCAATAGTATCCTTGATTTCGATAATTATCCCCTCTAAATACCCATATATGTATTTCTCATTGATTTTACTGGATTCTTGTGAAATAATATTTTGATTGGACTTTTGTGATTAAATTTCATGTGAATGAATATTTATTTTCTTATGTGTCAAGAACCCGATAATCTATTTACTGATTTGACAACACAGAAGAACCTGCAGTTAATTAGATTGAATCGTGAAAGAGAAGTTGTTGCAGCCATTCGGACTGGTCATCCAAATTGGCGAGGCACATATCTCGAAACATGATTTAGGAATTTAATAAAATTTTGGGGATCAAGACATAATTTTTTGTAATAAATTTTTTTTAAAACTTGATATTCGAATTTTGATTTCATTTTACCTCGATTTGGAATTTTAAACAACATTAATCTGAATAATTTAAAATGACTTTTGATAATATAGATATATGAGTTTATCTTATGTTATAATATTATCTATTAGTTTTGATACCATGATAAAGTAACGCTGGTGATATCTAGAAAACTTGAAAATTAAGTATTGTTTTTGAATATATTTGGATTACTAAGAATATCATGACCTGTAAAACTACCTCACAATCATAATTCCTACTCATTCTATGGATATCAAGGAAGAGGTAGCAAACATTGATAGTGAAATGGTAGTATTTGTTGCAGCCATATGCGCAAATGACGAGGCACAAGATAATTATGTCACGCCAGACAATGAGAATAAGGAATATGATTTTGAATTCAAAGATCATACATGGTTATGGTTTGAAACAACATGGTATCTGACCAATTCTGTTTGGTTTTATGGAATTTCAAGAATCTTGATAATTTCTATTATTTTCAAATTGTTCTTATTTTCGTGAAGCTTTTGATAACTATATTTCAGGATATTTTGTTTAATAATTTAATAAATTACTACTTCACCTCTGTAAGGTGGGTAGAATATTTGTTTTCCTCTATGATCGTTTTTGAAAAGTTTATTTTTAAATTCAAATTTCGAGGGCAAAATTTTTGTAAGGTGGGTAGAGTGTAATAGCCACCAAATAAAATATTCTTTTATTGTATATTTCTCTATATTATATTTGTTAATAAAAAAATTTTAAAGAAAAAAATTTATAATTGATTTTATTATCATTATCTTATTTTTAATTGAGCCCATTACTTTTTCTAAAATAATTTTTTATACATAAGCCCTTGTAAATATTTGAAAATTACAAATTAACCATGACACCTAATCTATAAACATGTCCTCATGCATGAAGCATGGGCAAAATGGTAATTTCATTTGGGGACACATGTTAATGCATAGATTTATTGGTAAAAAGAAAAAGAAAAAGAAAGGAAAAATTAATATATATATATATATATATATAATATATATATAGAGAGAGAGAGAGAGAGAGGAGAGAGAGGGCTCTCAGTCTCTCACCCGTTCTCTCTCTCTCTCTCAGCTCACCCTTTCTCTCTCTCTCGGCACTCTCCCCCTCTCTCTCTCTCTCTCGGCTTACACTCTCTCTCTCTCTCTTCTCCTCTCGGCCTCTCCAGGTCGCAGCCGGCGTCGCATACGGCGGCCGGCCAACTGGCCAACCGGCCCCCTCTCATCCCCTCCTCCGTCGGCCACCTCCACCACCACCATCATCTCCATCTCCGTCCCCATCATCACCACCACCACCATCATCAAACCCTAATCCCTTTTACTTCAAAAAAAAGGAAATGAAGAAGAAGAAGAAGAAGATGGAGTAAAAAAGAAGGAGAAGTTGGAGAAGAAGAAGAGGAAACCCTATTCCCCAAATTCAAATCCCTAATATTTCCAAGGCAAGCCCTCTCCTATCATAAATCTTTTAATTTTATTCATGTCAAATTCCTACATTGTTCCTTAGACTGTTTGATATTAGTAATTATGAAATAAATGACTATATCCAAAATTGAAATTGTTCTAGTGGGTCATTAGAAATGAATTGTGTATAACATAGAAATTGGGAATGTATGAATATGGTTATTCTAGGGTGCTTGCTTATGAGGAGTTGCTTGTGAGGTGTAAGTAGATTAGGGATCTAATCTTAAGCCCCAAATGTGAAATTCTATTATGGATTAGCTATAATTATTATTTTGTGAGAGTATAAGTTTATAATCGTGTATGCTTGATGATCGTACACTTGCCAATTTGGGTCTAAATTCAAGTAGTACTCATAAATCCCACTTCGGAATACTTTAGGTTGCTTTATGGTTCAAATGGAAAATTTTACATTCAAAATTGAAGGATTAATCGCTGCTCATAAATAGAAATATGATTAATTTCATATTTTAGATGACAGTTTAGGCTTAAGAATTAATAATTATTATTATGATCATGCATGGTACTTCCAATACAAGTTTTAGATCTCTTCGAATCGATTTTGTAACCGATAGGTCATTAGGAATTATTAAAAATAGAATTCAGCACATCTAATAATTTATTTAGACTATATTGTACATCGCAAAAGAGACATTTATGCATTGATTAGCCTCAATATTTTATAATAAAGATTCTAGATCGTACTGGTTCTAAAATGAGTCTCTAACCCATACATATGCCTTGTACATTTAAATCCAACATGATCTTAGACCAATATCAATATAATGATATACTGAGACAGAGAAATTTATTATGTTTAATAGTTCCTAGGCCTTGTCGGGGTCAAATTGAGCTAATGACAAAATAATTAATATGTGTTTGTTAAATTCAGCATTACAAACCCTTATGATCATTTACATATTTAGAAAGAAAAAAAAACATAGAATGGGTCTTTATACCTTCAAGTAGACAAGCATACGAAATTTGGAATCAATATTTGACAATTTGAACCGAATTCCATCAAATTTTATCGTAGATGCCAAATTTTAAATATTCTATATTTATCCATATATTTATAGATTCGATTGTTAAATTTTATTAAATTTCTAGGGACTTTCGAAAATTTTCCAATAATCTGGAATCTTGAATATATATATGCATAATTATATATTTGATTTATAATAGTTAAATAGAATATAATTAGTTCTTGATTTCTTTGGAATATTCAAAACCATATAAATTGCCATGCAATTATAAAGTGTTTTGATTTATTTTTCACGTTCTATGGTGACTAACGATAATGCTAGATTACTTGTGTTTTGATAAAGTACCAAGAGTTGACCATTTTCTACCATTTAGTACTGCAAATGGGTAAGAAATGCTAAGAACACTTGCTAGGTAAGAAGTTGAATATTTCTCACTTTATGGATTTTAATTTATAAATATATATAAATGCGTGGTTCCGGTATTGAGAGTTGCTCCACCGAAGGGGTCGGCGTACCCAGAATTTTGATATATATATATATATATATATATATATATATATAATATATATATATATATATTATATGCAAATGACCTCTAGCCTAGTGGTTAAGAGAGATGCATGCGGCCCGAGTGGTCAGGAGATCGATTCCCGGTGGGAGCATTCTCCACAATTACCTTCTTTCAATATATATATATATATATATATATATATATATATATATATATATATATATATATATTGTCTATTGTAAAAATTTGGGTCAACAAATACAAAGGAGACTGCCGAAATTTTCAGTAATTTCGGGAGTCGGCCAAATTTTAGATAGTTCCAGGATTAGGAAAACCTAGTTGGATAATCTAAGTGTATATCCAGTCTCCTAGTAAACAACATATTACCACATAGCGTGTTGTCTTTGACACACGAGATGGTAAAATAAGTTGAATGGTTTCTTTCCAACAATTAGTACCATATGGCGTGTTGTTTCGACACACGAGATGGTAATAAGTTGGATAATCTCCTGCCAACAAGAGATTACCATATGGTGTATTGTCTTTGACATACGGGGTGGTAATCAAGTTGGAATCGGATATTAGACCTAGGAGTCAATAGACTATTGTATGTGTTTGTAGATGCATCATGGGGTGGGAGAGGACAACTGGATCACATCTATCGAAATTCTGCAATAATAACAACAATAAAAGCTGATTAGTAGTCCCGCATCTGTAAGGCCTTGCGATGTCGGGGGTGAGGCCTAGCTCACCAACAGAGAACAGTCCAGTAAATTCTGAGAATAAAATCAAATTTAAAAAGTTAATGCATACAAGTTTCCTACAAGATGTGGGGGGGTCGGATCTAAGGCACCGCACCCAATCCAGACACCACCTGGTCCCGAGTAAATGGAGTTATTGTCGGGAAAATAGAGAGTGATTGTGATCCAAATATGTTCTCTAAATTGCATCATCATATAGGAAATTTAATTGTGATTGTGGTTGTGAATTTAGATGGTTGTGATTGTGATGGTAGTCGCTATTTATGAATTACTAGGATTTGGTCGTAGAACGAACATCGAAGAATTCACTAGAATAGAATCTAGTCACAGTCATATTTTAAGTTAACATTATAATCCCTCTGAATTAATTTCTTAATTTCTTTACTTTGGAATTCGAGAATCCGATCACTTCAGAGATTCTCAATTTAATTATTTTTTTTCTCATCCTTGACTAAAGGCTTGCATGTCGTTTGACGACCTAGTATTGTTCACTAGATTTGTAGACCAAGGAGCTACTATTGTACATTGGAGAAAAGCTGGAGAACAAGAACAAGATGTGATTATTGAAGGCAATTATATTGAATTCAGATCTTCTCATCATCAATTCAGGTATATAAATATAATTATATTGGGTTAATAGTTGTATTGGATAGAATAGTCCATCTCAAATTTATAGTTTCAGAATGTCTTTTTGAAAAATATTAATTGTATTTTGCAAGTTATGACCTGAAATAAACCTATCCTAGAACCTTACGGGCAACAATCGCAAATATGAGTACTGGAGTATTCGTATGTCGCGTAGCCTGGGATGGTGTTACGTACTCGACTCGCTGTATTCTGGGGCGGGGCATGACAGTTCTTCTCATGATTCCGTAATTGCCGGAAGGCATAGGCAATTACCTTCCCATGTAGTTGTAGCACATAGCCCAATCCTGAAGGTCGCTGTAGATAGAGAATCTACCTGATCCTGATGGTAGCGTCAATATAGGTGTGTTGTCAACCTTCTCTTCAGTTTCTCAAATGACGCCTGGCATGCTTCGGTCCAAACAAACTCTTCGTTCTTCCTGATTAGCTTCGTCATAGGCTCAGCAATCCTTGTGAAGTCCTTCACGAACTTCTTGTAATATCATGCTAAGTCCAAGAAGCTTCTGATCTCCGCAACTGAACAGGGGGTCGTCCATGATTGCACTACTGCTATCTTCTTGGGGTCCACAGATGCCCTTCTCCTGTGACAACATGTCCAAAAAAATCTAATTTATCTAAGAAAAATTCATACTTGGACAGCTTACCATATAGCTTCTCCTTCCTCAAAGTCTCCAAGACTATCCGCAAGTGCTTCTCATGCTCTTCCTGGGTCTTTGAGTAGATCAGAATGTCATCGATGAAGACAACGACAAACTGGTCCAGGTACTCATGGAAGACCTTGTTCATGAGATTCATGGACACAGCTGGAGCATTTGTAATTCCGAATGGCATGACCAAGAATTCATATTTTCCATACTTGGTGTTGAATGTTGTCTTCGGAATATCCTCCTCCGTACTTTGACTTGGTGATATCCTGACCTGAGGTCAATCTTCGAGAAAATCTTCACTCTGCTCAGCTGATCGAAAAGGTCATCGATCCTGGGAAGAGGATACTTCTTCTTGATGGTGATGTTGTTCAATGCCCGATAATCTATGCACATCCGTACGGTTCTATCCTTCTTAGGCACGAACAAAACTGTGATCCCTAGGATGAAGCTCCATCTCTGATAAATCCCTGGGCCTTGAGCTCATCAATCTGATCCTTCATCTCCTTAGCCTCCTTGGGGTTGACTCTGTAGCTTCTCTGTGAAATAAGGAAAGAACCAGATACTAGATCGATAGTGAACTCTATGTCTCGATCATGGGATAATCCAGGTAGGTTGTCGGGGAAGACATCTAAGAATTTTCTATTAGGGAATGAGGGGGTCTGGAATCTTCTGTAATGGAGGTGTATGAGACACATCCCATGCTCTCGGGTGCTCGAGCTACCTCAAACTTAAGTCCTCCAGGTGGACAAAAGATAACACAACACCGATGACAGTCTATCAGGGTGCTAATCCATTCCCAAGACTACGTAGTTATGAAGAGGCATAACTAGAAGGGGTGCTAGGAAGGTATGACCTGAGATGGTGATGGGACAGGTGCAGGTCTCTGTGATGGGGATAGGTCTCCCTCCGGTCATAACTCGACAGATCATCTTACTATACCCTACATCTATATGGTATGCAACAATGAAATCCGATGATATAAAACTGTGATGCTCCAGAATCAAATAAAGCTAAAGCCGAGTGCGAATGTAATAAAATGGCACTTGTAATGACATCTCCTTCAGGTTCTGGCTCCTCAACGGCCAAGGCAAAAGCTTGCCCGGTCCTGTGCTGGTTGTAGCGCTGCTGTTGGGTAGGTAGTGGACCCTTCTGCTGTCCAGCTCCAGCTCTGTTGAATGCAGTAGGACAGTCCCTAACTTGGTGGGTGGCAGACCCACAAGCAAGGCAGTGTCCCAGCTTCTTCCTACAGATCTTCGTTGTGTGCCCGGGCCTCTTGCAGTAGGGGCAGTTGGCTGTCTTTGATTGGTTTTGCTGGGGTGCTCTGTGCTGCTGTTACTAAGGAGAGGACCTGTTATTGTTGTTGGGCCTCTTGAGGTTGCCTTGATGGTTGCGGCTGGATCAGGGTGTGTCTCACTTGGTTCGAGTAGACGAACTGGCCTCTACATCTTGGGCCACCTTCAGCATCTTGTCATACGTCCTTGCTCCATTGGCGGCAACCATGGTGAGGATCTCTTTCCGTAATCCATGCCAAAACTTTTGGGCACGCTCCACCGGGTCTGCTACCAGTCGGAGTGTTAACCTGCTGAGCCGGCTGAACTCGACTGTGCACTCTTCTATGGTACGATCTCCTTGCTTCAAGTCATTAAATTGTCTTTCCATGGCTTCTAGGACAACTTCTAGGAAGAACTTCTTCTTAAACTGCTTCTTGAATGAACGCCAGGAGGTTCCTCCAATCTGAATTCTGGGCTCGTTCTTGTACCATATGCTGGCCAGATCCCGAAGTTGTAGAGCTACGGCCTCTACCATAATGTCGGGTGGTATTCGAGTAACGCTGAGGAGTCGCTCCATGTCATCCAGCCATTCGTCCGCGTATATGAGGCCTTCAATTCCCTTGAAAGGTCGCGGATCCATCTTCTTGAAGCTTTCAATATCTCCAACTTTCTCCTGGATAATAGACTGCCAGTCAGAATTATATTTCTCGAATGAAACATAAAATTTATCAA
Organism: Iris pallida; assembly: GCA_029216955.1. NCBI lineage: Eukaryota > Viridiplantae > Streptophyta > Magnoliopsida > Asparagales > Iridaceae > Iris > Iris pallida. The sequence continues at coordinate 274,720 of JANAVB010023000.1, read as the reverse complement.
TTTCACTTATCTTACCTTGGCATGCCTATTTTCGTCTGCGATGAGTCTAGCGCTACTATGGCGACATTGTGGGCATTCTCCATGCCCTCCCTTATAATCGCGGTCTGTTGCAATTTGCTTCTACTTGAGCCCTCTGGGCCTCAAGTACTCCTCGTAGCAGGCCTACGAGCTCGGCGGGGTCCATTGGCACTGGTGGAGCAGCTGGATGATCGCGTCAGCAATTGAGAGTGGGTCTCGGGGGAATCGTGCAGCTGGTTGCATAGTAGAGGTGTATGCGACACGGGGAGTTCGTGCAGCACGGGGACGGGTAGTGGGCTGCACCAGAGAGGGGTCTGATTGAGCCTGAGTAGGGGTATTCCAGGAGGAAGAAACTTCGTCGGCAGGCCCAGAGCGAGTCATCTTCCTTTCGCCATCTTCTGAAAGGTTTGGGTACAAACATAAGCAAGGTAGCCTATAGGACTATAAGAAAGCAAAAATAGATATTTAATAGATAATTTGGGCCCTATTTTGTAACTGGGTAAATATAATCTAGGTGTTCTAGTTGTTTCTGGAGTCTATTTTCCTAAAGTCTCATCTAGACCTAGGTCAAGTTACAGGATTGCATGTTAGTCTAGACTAAGTTGACTAGACCAATTTACAGAACTGGACCTGCATGGGCCACCACTAAAAATATGTCACGACCAGATCCCAATATAATGGATCCAGTCGGATTATGCGCAGCCTGCACCGTTGTGAGCGGGCGGCAGTAAGTTGTATCAAGCAGTGAACACAAGAAGACAAAACTAAAGCGGAAAGAAAAACATTTTATTAACCTGGAAACTGGTCTGAAATGAGAAATACAAATAAACAAGCATTCAATTATTACATGGTTTTATTTGTAACAAAAAGGGAAATAAACTAGTCCAAAGTACAGCTAAAACTCTGGGGCTCCCTGGTCTGGTTCAGCTACCTCGTTAGGGTTTGGACCAGGTCCGTAAAAAGAGCTAAAGGCGTGATCCTCGTCGTCGTTGTCACCTAAAAATGTTGGGTCTCTAGTCAGGAGGGAGCAAGAACATATTTCCACATCTAACATTCTAAATAATAATAAATAATTTACAAGACAGTTTAAAAGCATTATATATTTTTGCTAGATAATAATAAAAAGACAGCAGGCAATATTCTCAGGAACTACAATGATGCAATTCTACAATAGTATTTTGAGTATATAACTGTGACCGGCTGGATAGAGGCAATATGTATACTAGCATTCTGACCAAACCGATAGTATACAATACGGCTCAACCCCTATGCGGTAGGGATTAGCGCGAGAGAGGCAATCGGTAAACAATGGCTTTAGTCATAGATGTTATACTACTCCCCCAATCAATCCCCGAGTCAATGAGTCAATGAGTTAATAAGACAATAAGATAATCATCCATCGATGTGGAGTCCGAGAGAGATCCACTGTGAATCAGTATCACTATAATACATGATTCTACTGATAGTACATTTAATTATTAAATAAAATACAGACATAAAAGATATGAAACTTGCCTTAGGTGCATCCTCGACGTGGAAAGCAACAGCTAGAAGGGTATCCGCTAGGGTTCAGGAATCCGAACGTACATTAACAACATTCGTCCTTAGAACTTAAACCAAGATTGGCTAATAAACCACTAACGTAAAACTACGCTAATTATAGACATTTGCCGTTCTTATTAGAGAAACTAATAATTTATATATGTAATATTTTGGTTAAAACTATTTTATTAGTATTTTGTAAATAGAAAAAAAATAAAGTATTTCGGAATATTACACAAAAATACGGTTTTTATCGAACATTATTTTTTATAGTAAAAACTGCGTAAACTCGAAATATTAGAAAACTAATTTATTTATTTTCTAAGTAAACTTCTGCAAAATATTTACTAATACTTTCCTTTTGTAAAGAAAATCATTTTAGTAATGAATATACGTAAGAATCCTATTTTAACAAAATTATGATTTTATTAGGAATTATGATATCATTACTAGTTTTCATTCCGAAAATAGCTAAATTACGAAAATAACCATTTATTACCTAAAAACATGAATATACAGTTTTTGGCTTATAAACACCATACTTTATGTTAAAATACACTTTGCTACATAATTAATTATTTTGCAGCTAAAAATATTAATTAAAGGATAATGAAAAGTTTATGGTTAAAGTAGCTACGACGTTAATCATAATCACGTAGTTTAACGATTTTAAAACATTAATCTACAATTAATGCTAACACATCTCACTATTACTAACAATTATAACCTAACTAATTAGGAAACTAATTTAAATCAATAACTAGCTATTCCTAGGAACAGAAATAGGTTCTGCGAAACTACAGAAGGTTGCGGGGTATACCAAAAGCTGAGACGGAGCACCGAGGGGATGCCTCGGACTCGGAACGCATGCGGGCACGGCACAGACACGCGCACAGGGAACGGCGACGCGCGGGACGACGGGACAGCGACGGAAACTGCTGCTGGCGCACGGGGGCGCGCGGAGGGCGCTGTCGGCTGCGGGGAGGGTCGCTGGGGGTGCTGTCGACCGGGGGAGCGCTGGAGGAGCAGCGGCGGCCGGGGTGGTCGCCGCGGGCGCGCGGGTAAACAGCGGCGGCCGGGGGTTGCCGCACAGGCGCACAGGGGAGCAGCGACGACCGGGGCTGGCACAAGGGCGCGCGGGTCGCCGGTCGACGATCGGGGATCGGCGCGGAAGAAGGGCGAGAGTGGTGTCGAAAGGATCGGGGCGTCGCGGGGGGGGGGGGGGGGGGGGGTGGGTGACGGCCTCGGTTTCGAAAATGGAGGAGCGGTGAGAGAGTTATGGAAGAAAAAGGGATTGGAGGAGTTTGGGATGCTTCTGTGGAGAAGAAGAGTTTTCGTATAGTTAAACTCTCGTGGGTTCTCCAGATCCGATTGGGGGTGTGCACGCGAGACCAGGGGAGAGAGGGGGACGTGGGTTTGAATGGGTTTGGGTTTGGGCTTGGGTAGCTAGGTATGGGCTTAAGTTATGTGTTTGGCATTTGGGCTCACAATATAATAATAAAACATGCATATATAATTATTCACCAATCATGGGCTTCACAAGACCACTTCTCATAGGAAAGGGGTTTGTAGATGGACATGTATATTCTCTATTTGAGAATTATTTGTCGCACTTTCTAAGTGCCAACCAGTAGGATTGGGTGCATGAGTTGGATATTATCCACTTCTGCTATAATCTTCAAAGGAGCGAGTTATCCACAACAGCTCGTTCAAGTTAGTAATGGGTCGATCGTTGCTCACCTCCCACACACTGAGTACAGGGATACCGAGCAAAATCCCTTCAACTCACCATTTTGCCATGGATTTCAAGTTGAAGACAGATATTGCTCTGACATTTTTGGAGAAAGCCACACGTAAAATGGAGAAATAGGTGGATGCCATTTGAAGGTTTGTCGAGTACAAGGAAGAGAATTTGATGATGATCAAGCTTCAATCTTCGTAGTTCAAGGTGTTCCGCAAGACGCACAAGGGACCTATATGCAAGTATAAAGGTCGATTTTTGGCCCTTAAGAAGGTGCAATGTTCTGTACAAACTCGAACTCCACGCCAAGCTCAAGATCAATCACGTCTTCCATGCAAGTTGCCTCAAGCCTTATCATACGAGCTTGGAGGACCATCCACCAATGAGATTTTTCATCGTATGTAGACTACCTTCCCAATGTGAAGGGAATGTCACATAGGGAGTCCACCTTGTAGCGTGCTAACACTTTGCATCAACTTGAGGACAATATCTCAAGAGCTTCTTAGCGGAAATACGACGAGGGTGTCAACAAATAAGTGAAGGAAAATGTCAGGCATAGAATTTTTTGCTCCATCGAGACTCCTCAGAGTAACACTCTCCAGATCGGGGTCAAGTTAGAAGGCTCTAGAATTTTTTGGAATGTTGTGAAGAGCTCTTGGAATCTCATGAGACTTCCCTATGTTTCGAGAAGTTCTATATTCTTTTTATCATATAAATATTTTATTAAGAAACCTTGTAAATATCTTAGGCTTAGAAGCTTCCAACCATTAGATGTTAAACAAGTGGCACAATCATGGCCACATTTGTAAGGCCCATGAATCTATAAATAGGGTACGAGTCTCATTTACTAATTACCACCAAAAATTGTAAGTTCTCTTCAAAAATTGTAAGTTCTCTTCATATCATATCGTAAAAGTTCTTCAGGTGTCCACTCTTCTCTTCTCATTTCTCGTCATTTTGCTCATGAAACTTCAAGGAGGAACACACACAGGTAGTGTAGACAAAATCACACGAGTCCGTGACACCATGCTAAATCATAATAACAACAACAACAAAAACCTTAACATCAAACCTAAAATCAGAATCACAATGCCTGTATCTACATCTAAGTATCCCAATGCTATGTCATCAGCTTCTCGAGAGAAAAAATGAAAGTAAAAAGAGCAAATAATGAATGGAAAAAGAAGCAGCAAAAGAAACAAATACAAAAGGAAACAAAACCCCGACTCTCTTAAATCTGTGAAGTGTCCAAGTTCTTACCAATTTAAGTGGCAAACAGTAGCCAGACCACTCCATCTTCCATGATTACCTACACCAACGATCCATATCCAGAAATTCAAATGGCACAAAATTATAGATAAATCTTCTCATGGTAGTCAGATTCTAAAGTACCACACTATTGTTGTCAGAAATTCTAAAGCAGTCTATAATCATATAAATAAAAGCGCCCATAAGCTATTTACATAAGAAACTTGCCCAACACAAAGTACCACACTATTGTTTTCCACATATTGTCATAGTTTTGCTTCTGATACATGCATCCACTTTTGGAACTGAACCTTCTACACTGGAATTTACAATGAAATTACATATCTTCCACTATCCAATCATTTACAATACTAAGTCTACTAAGCTGATATCGTCCCTTTGGTCCCTGTTGGATGGAGGCTGCCACAGAGATTATTGCCGACAAACTCCATATTGTTTTCCACATATTTTTGCTTCTGATACATGCATCCAATTTTGGAACTGAATCACCTTTTACAGTGAAATTACACAGCTTCCACTATCCAGTCCTTTGATCGCTGTTGGATGGAGGCTGCCACAAACAGAAATCATTGCGGACAAACTCCATATTTGCGAACCTCTGTTGCTCGATAGAATTCTGTGCTTTAGAAAGCAACTGTTCAGAGACGCCCGTCCTGAGCTTATGCCTCAAGTTACACTACAACTTGGCTCAAGATTCTGATGGCGAACTTTTGCAGTTCAGGACAATGTGATCCATGCAAGGACCACCAAAACACTGCAAATTACATTTGAACAAGAAATTCAGGCAAGTATGAAGAGAAAGATCACACTGTCCTCATTGATAACAAATTAGATGAACATGGAAATGACCATGAAGCTTAAGCATGTTGCATAGACAGACACAGACTCGGAACGGACACCACGAATTTGAAATACGACATAAAACATTTAAGATACGGGTTTGGTATATATATTATATATATATATATATATATATATATATATATATATTTATATATATATATATATATATATATATATATATATATAAAAGAAAGGAACTTCCATTAAAGCAAAGACAAAGTCGGTTACAAAAGCCTCAACAGGGACACCAACCAAAAGGAAAAGAGAGCATGTGTGCAAAACAAGTATACCCCCGTATGCACACCAGATCTCTCACCCGCCAAAACCCACCGAGTCATAATCACCACTGAATAATCCGCTCTCTGCTGACCCCCGGGTTTCGGTTGGATATGATCATAAACGCACATAAAAGTATATTTGTCAACATATTTTATACTTTACATCAAACCCTATCTATATTTATGCATGTTTTGGACGGTAAGTAGGTCCCAAGAAATTCTAGAATGGTTCCGCTAATGCAAAGACATGTTACTTTCTAATATCTAAATTCTGTTTGGCATGATAACAATCATCCAAACTACTTTCAAGTTTCAACATTGTTTGGGTCCCTTTGAATCCCAGATACGAGTTGTCCTTATCCAACACTCGTGTCTGAGGTAGTATTGTCTCTCATGTCGTATATTAGTTGGAAATGGATACGGATATGTGGATAGATTTTCGGGATGACCTCTATCTGCTTCATTTAAACTCATTTTCACATGTACATCTGTCTCCATAATGAGATGCTATTACATTGGCACATTACAGAGAGAGTACTTTGATAAAATCCTATTAGGACAAGTATAAACTTTGGCGTCTTTAGATTTTCAACAGTTATTGTTGTCCTTCTTGCTACAATGACAACTTTTCATCGGTTAACCTAAAACATATGGTGTGTGAATCCAGCTCTTAAACAAAATGCGCATTCAATCTGCAGTGTCATAATGAAATAATATAAATATTTAACCCTTACAAGTGTCTACCTATGTTTTATGTCATGACCGTAGCTACCTCGACTAGGAATTTGGCAACAACATATAGGGTTGCCGTTGGGTGGATATCCGGTCATAAAAACTTTTCAAGTGTTTTATGGAGCTTTCTTATGCTCCAAACCGTCCCATTCTGATGGTCACCACAGCTTTGGAGTAAAGGTAAAGTTTCGTCTTTTTTGTTCATTTCCTAAAGCTAGTTTCTTCTTAGCAGTTAAAAATGGAATGCAAATAATAAAAAATTAATTAAAAAAGTGCCATCAAAATTATGCATGATTAATAATTTCCTCTATTCTGGTCATATTCTTTGTTTTGTTTAGGACTGGGAATTTCAAGAGATCTTTCAGAATATTTTGCTACTATTTAGGATCTGTTAACCTAAACATATGGTGGTGAATCCAGCTCTTAAACAAAATGCGCATTCGATCTGAAGTGTCATATTGAAATAATATAAACATTTAACCCTTACAAGTGTCTACCTATGTTTTATGTCATGACCGTAGCTACCTCGACTAGGAATTTGGCACTAACATATAGGGTTGTCGTTGGGTGGATATCCGGTCATAAAAACTTTTCAAGTCTTTTATTGAGCTTTCTTATGCTACAAACGTCCCCATTCTGATGGTCACCACAGCTTTGGAGTAAAGGTGAAGTTTCGTCTTTTTTGTTCATTTCCTAAAGCTAGTTTCTCTTAGCAGCTAAAAATGGAATGCAAAATAATAAAAAATTTAATTAAAAAAGTGCCGTCAAAATTATGCATGATTAATAATTTCCTCTATTCTGGTCATATTTCTTGTTTTGTTTAGGACTGGGAGTTTCAAGAGATCTTTCAGAATATTTGCTACTATTTAGGATCAATGTAAACGGAAAGAGTTGTCTTCTTTTACAGATCAAGTATTATGGGTCTAGCATTCCTTGTCTTTTTCTTTGATCAAGGTGGGAGGTGTCATGAGAAGATAACTATGTTAAAAGCTGATACCATTTGCTTAGTGACTAAAGATATTAACAACTACATTCACTTAAAGAGTAAGGAAAAGCATGTAACTTGCAGGAAGTTCTTCTTGAATCTTCCGACAATTATATAACCGTCAAGATTATTACATGCATACTTTGCTTAGTGACTAAAGATATTAACAACTACATTCACTTACTCAAAGAATGATCAGCTTGAAGCACATTAAAATAGCAGCAGCATGATTATTTCATGACTAATTAGATGAAAAACATGATTGAAGTATCGAGAGAATGCCATGTTGCTCATGGGAAAAAAATGTTACACGACATGGTAATTGGGTTATAAAGAGAAGTCAGAGAGGGCAACAAGCTTAATATGGTTTGATAGGAGGATTGGCGCATCTACAAGCCATATATTGTACTCCACGATATAACATAGGTTATACCTGTACAATTTCCATACATACTCCATGATACACCTCAGCCAGAAACCAAACGAGTTTAGATAGAGAAACAAACAGAAAGAAGGAACTGTTTAGCTCTCTGACCTGTGGAACTTGTGATATGTGATCGAGTGCCATCTCTTCTGAGAATCCTCCAAGAGCAGCTCTATAGGATTTGAGTTGCACAGACATCAACTCTTGCTGCCTCTGATTTTCTGACATCCGCACTATGCATTCTATGGTACCATTTGTAACCTCGTAATCCATGAAGAAGCCATTCGAGTAAAATAAAAATGGATTCAGATAGTAAGCAGCAGATGGAGATGGCTATTTCCATATTTTATCTACAATGTCCCAATAAGGCATATATGTATCTTTTCACCTCCTAGGTTCTTCCCTATTTCCTCCTTTGCCATATCCATTGCTTCATATAAAAACCCCATTGGAGATGCATCACTTTCATTTATCATACACAAAACACCAATCACCGGGTTTTGTGATTTTCAAAATATCAATCGCTGCAGCCCAAAAGGAGGAATCCATAACCAAGTCACAGTTTCTGAAGCTGTATCAGTAAAAAGTAGCAGGCTAGTTTAGGTTCACACAAAATGCCATGTAACTCAACACACACACACAAACACATATATATAGCAGAAGAAACAAAATTATGAAAAGGAATAATAAGCACATAAATCTTTTCATGAGCAAAAACTACGTGCATAATAAAATCACAAAGGCTTCCCCGGACTCCCAAACCAAACTTCTAGGATCTAATGATTTATGGTATTCCCCCATTCTGAAGCTAAAAGGTTGACATGATGACAAACTAGGTTGCATAGGCACGGATTCAAATATGAATATGATACAAATTCGAGAATAACGCTTCCAGAAAATTGAGGATAAGGACATGGCATGGTTATGGTCAAATACACATAAATTCGTATCTATATACATATTTTATACATTAGATCTTAAAAATATTTATATTTAAGCATATTCTAGAAAGTAACTAGGTTATGAAATGTTCTAGAGGGAATTCACTGCAAATAAATGTTACTTTCTCATACCTCACTTATGTTAGTCATGATCATGACTATGTCAAGTAACTTTCATCCATGTATTGAGTCCCTTTGGAACATAGCAATAGGCAAGCTACCTCATATGTTAAGTATCATGTCGGATACGTGTCAAATACAGACAAGGATACGGTCCTATAAAGGAGTACACCTAGATGACAAATAGTCCTGCAATTTAGTCAATCTTCCACAGGCCATTCCCAATTTAGAGTTGCATTTAATAGCCAACACCATTTTGAAGAAAAAAGCCCATGACAATATTTTCAGTTTTCAAGTAAATGTCTAAACGAGCGTGTCTTGCGATAGAACTTTTGTTTTCAAAGATGAAAGGAAAAAAAAAAACTTGTGACCTATGTTGCACAGACACGACATAGGATATGGGACACGACACGATACAGATACAGCAACATATAATTTCTAAAACACTATCTAGGACACGACATGTTATATATATATATATATATATATATATATATATATATATATATATATATATATATATATATATGAGGAGAGATCAGGATCCCTGCATTTTCGCATCCCCATGATCACGATCGTTGGATCTTGTTTAAGTTATTTAATTAATGGTTAAGATTAAATGAGTTAAACAAGACCCAACAGTTGTGATCATGAAAAATTTTAGGGATACATAAGAGTGGTGATCCGGATCCCTCATATATATATAGGGTGCTGTTATTGACACTCCTAAAATGTTATCATGCACTCCTCTTTAATTTTCTATCATTCAAATTTCAAATCTACCCTTGCATTAAATCTGACATTAATTTGTATGCATGGAGGGAGGAGTGCATGATGACATTTTAGCAGTGCCAATAATATTAATGCAGGGACAAATTTGGAATTTGGATAATAGAAAATAAAAGAGGAGTGCATATATATTCGACATTATATATTATATATATTATATATATATATATATATATAACCATTAAGTGTTAGATAATTGAATATTTGCATCTTTAAAGAATAGGTAGTTGAAATTAAAATGCAACAACAAAATGTTTCAAGTTTTACCTTTATATTTGAATTTTATCATTATTTCAAATAAAAACACTATAAAAAAATGTGACACGTCCTTATTTGGAGAGTATTTGTGCCCAATTTAAAATAAAAATATTAGGACATGTAAGGACATGTGTCCTTATTTGGAGAGTGTTCGCACTTGACTTCAAATGAAAACATGATGAGACATAAAAATGAGTGTCCAAAACGTGTCTGCAGACTGTGTGAGAGTGCCGGTGTCTGACACAAGAGACATTACTTGGATGAGAGTGTCCGTGCTACATAGATTGAGAGTCATGAAAATCATTCAAGATTCCTCCTCCTAGCATAATGGTACACGGGAATATCGCACAAGAAAGCTCAACCAAAATCAGGGCATAAATCTGATCAGAGGGAGCATGCAATTACATTGTCATTGCAACAACAATGTGCGTTGTGGCAACATGATGATGTGGTCGTGAGAGCATTGCAATGCGTTGTTGAAGCACTACAGTAGTCTCACAACACTATTATGATTCGCTATGAGCACTGCATTGTTCAATAGTCTTGAGTGAAATTTACAAAAAATCTATCTCCTTACTGCTAGTCAGAAACAGAGGATGGGACTACCCTTGTTGATGGATAAACAATAGTTGGGAACTGAGGAACCGCCAAGCCAGTTAGAGCCTTGGATAAGGAACAATTGTTTGAGGAAGTTGGAAGGGAAATGTTGTGAGATGTTGCCATAAGTGATTGTAAGAGAGAGACGTGAAAAGTTTAAAGGTAGCACAAGATCTAACCACTTTGCTTAGTATCTTGCACAATATTTTTCTTGCATAGGCCTATACTAAGTATTTGCTTTTAAAATCTAGTGAGGGCACACAAGTTTGAGAGGGCATCCTCCCTTGCACAAAATATTGATAAGTCATTCAACCTGATGTCAACCCTATATTTGGTTGAAATTCATAGCTAAGGTAGCTAGGAGCAAAAGAGTGTTGAACTAAGGATAACATGTAATGACACCAAAGACAATAATAATAAATACAATGTAATCTGATTCGGCAACAGTCTCCCTCCACAACCAAACGACAAAACTTGATTTACATATATCATAATAGGGTTATAAAGCCAACTCTCGAACCTCTCAATCAACCTTGTATTTGCAACTTTAAATCGTTTTCTATACTTTTATATCTCGTTAACTTAGTTTTGCACCTCTACAACCAAATTGCATAAGGTTACTTTATCAGAATAGGATCACAAGGCAAAAACTCCTAAATCTCCCAATCAACCGTGTGGTTACAACTTCATATTTTATTTTCCATATTTATATATGTCCTTAACTCTAACGTGCACCTATTTATACCTGAATAAGCCTAGTACATCTAAACTCTATATTACCCCTAATTCAAATAGATTTAGATTAAATATCAACCGGATAGATTTTGGATAGATTTAGATAATACCAAATCAAGATACATTTATATTAAATCTAATACGGATATAGTTAGATTTTTAAAATTACAATAGGTTTTGCTAAATATAAGACATAAAGCTAACACTCTCTACATCGATTTGACTCCAAATAGCCACCTTCACTTGTACTCCGAAAAATTATCATGCTATGTTTAAATGTGTACTTATAGCTCCATGATATCTATCACAATCCCTTACCAAGGGTCGAGTAAAGTCTTCATCATTGTACAATTCTAATGAACTCCAAGCAAGACTTGAACTTCTCTCTAGGGATCAAATTGTCTATCATTAATAGATGAATCCTTCTTTCACTTATTCACCCTCTTATTTTGTGATACCTGACTTCAATATGATTTGTTCTTTGGTGATATACTTGACCCTTTGTTCACTTAATTACCTGACTTCACTAATGAACAACTATTTTGATGGTATATATGGCACAAGTTACTAATGTCAGGCAACCCCAAAATTAGAAGTTACTGTTGAGGAGCTAAATAGGGGCTCCAAAGTTGATCATCAACCTAAAGAGAATCTGAAAGGCAATATTTTTGTCGTCTTCCGAAAATGACATGCAAATCATTATGGACACCGATTGGGGAGGAAAACGTCAACATCATCCAAGCCCTCTCCCATTGAACCAAATAGGGATGCAGCACAAGAAAGATCCACCAAAGAATTGACCATTCGCTTAACCAATTGTAAGCCTCAAGCCATTATTTGGTGTCAAATCCCAACCAAGCTAGCTACCGCCAGAGAGGGTCTTTGTCACACTCCTGCAACTTTTTGCAGTCTACAAGTTACTGAAACTTAGGCTGGCCAACCTAAAGAATTGCCTAAAAATGGGATGCAAATGTGCACCTATTAGAAAGGAAAATACCACTAGCATGATATCAACCAACCAACCATATCGGCTTGCAAATAAATGATCACATAAGTGATAAAATAAGAAATGGGAGGAAGAGTGGGTGTATACCGAAGACATGGTCTGAGGACTTTGGAGAATAGTCTTTTGGATCACAGAGAGGGTTAGGGCGGAGTCTCCCAATAACTCACTACATTCCCAAGAAAAATTTTTCACGTGTTGCCCTTTAAAATACTTATTTCCTTTGCTTCCATTTATCCTCTATAAACATTCTAATTATAGGTAAAGTTGTTTAGCGACCCGGCCCAGGCCTAGCCCTAACCGACAAACAATGTGGGCTGAGTTGGATTCTCTTATTAGTAAACCATTGCTGACCTATACCCGGCCCTTTCAAATACATTATTGTGGTGTATTCTCTTGCTAGTTTTCATTTACTTGATTGTTTGACAAAAATAAAATAGGTTAAGAAATTTGTTGAACCCATCACCAAAATAAAAACTAGCCCTCATTTTACACTAATCATGAAAACTCATCGTGAGCAATTATATTAAATTATTAATAACATTTTTTTAAAACAAAACGCCCACTTTTAAACTTGCATAAATTATTGCAATTAGAAACTCATTTTTTGTAATTTTCTTATGCTTACTCGAAACAATTGGTAATTAAGCTTTTAAGTTTCTAAAACTTTCCATTAGTCAAACAGGGTATGTTGAGTCGGGTGGAAAGTTGAAAAAAAAGGTTAAAAATTTAGTGGAAACTAGTATTGGTTTTTATTTACTTGCATCTTTGGCAAAAGAAAAGTGTATATGAATTTGTATGACCGACCATTAAAGCAGAAACTAGTTTCAATCCAAATGGATAGAAATTCATAGAAGTAGTATGATCGATTATTTTTTACTTTTTACTTTTTCTAAATCAAACAATCGTTAGCTGAATTGGTGAGCACACGTCCTAATTTCCCAGCTACCAAATGAGCTTTTAAATTCGTAATTTGAGCACAATGACTCACTTCTAAGCTTGGGGTGGGCTCGCTCAAACCAGGACCCCTACCTAGGACAAGTTTGATTCGTCTATGAATTGGAGCATTTGGTACCCGTTTGAAATGGAGAAAGATCCATTTCAAATGATAAAAAAAGAGTACTCGATGTGTTCGCCATTTGCATTCGCCGTTTGCATTCCCCATTTGCAGTCATTTTTTGTATAGTCAAAAGAGCAAGTTGTGGGAACCAAACATATTACATGTGTGTTTTGGCCAAAATGGTCCATTTTAGACGGAACGAAACTAGCTCCTAGTCTTATTTAGTCATCAATCTATCTATATACCTTATATGCAAAGTGATGTTTATACAAAGTTGATCCAAGCTATACATAAAATGATATTGTGTTTTGCAAATAACAAACGATCAACAAGGAATATATTTTGGATGATCAAAGATCATGTGATGCTACTCCACTTGTATAGCTTTCATGTTTATAATACTAACTAATTTTCATGTTTATAATACTAAATATTTTCGTTCTATTTGGCCCGCCTAGGAAGAATCAGCTCATGGGGTCGATTATTGGGATGTTTTAGGAAACTGATTCTTTCTTCTCTCTTCTTAGTCGCGAGGTGAACTTCTATTGTTGGTGAGGCACGCACATCAAACATGTTTTGATACTATTTAAAATTTCATACCAGTGTAAAAGATAAAGAAGCATTCTAAAATCAATTTACAATATTCACCAAATCTGTTGCATCAACTTACATTACATGATGGACTAAATCTACTAAATAAATCATGGAGATCATAAAAACTAACCCTAAATTAATCTTGAAGTACAAATTGTGCTTATGGATACTCTAAACCAAAGAAATTATGCTTTTAAGTTTCCAAAACTTTCTATTTGGCAAACAAGGTCGGTTTAGTGAATGAAAAAGAAAATATGGGAACTAATGAAAAATAGTGTTGGTTTTTATTTACTTACATGTTGGCAAAGGAACGTCTATTATGAATTTGTAGCACCCGGTATTAAAGCGGAAACTAGTTTCCATCCAAATGGATATAAATTCATATGGAATAATTATGACCCAATTATTCATTACTTTTTTTATTTTTCAAATAAAAATCCACTTTTTACCTTCTAAATGAATTAATTTTTTTAATTATCACATCTCATCATTCATGACAAGTTTCTACTTATATTTTCTAGCAAATACAAACATAGTCTATAATTGGAAACCAAAAAAAAAAAAACTCATTATTTGGTGTCTATATCCCATAACTAATATGCACCCTCTATTTATACCTGAATAAATTTAATACATGTATTTAGATTAAATGTAACCCGAAAAGGTTTAGATTAAACCAAATCCGAGTAGATTTAGATAATAGTAAATCGAGGCCCCCACCACCATAGCATTGCATCAAGTTACTAATGTCGGGCAACCCCAAAATTAGAAGTTACCACTGAGGATCTAAATAGGGGCTCCAAGGTTGACCATCAACCTAAAGAGTAATTTTCGTTTTCCGAAAATGACATGCAAATCATTATGAACACCGTTTGGGAAGGAAAACGTCAACATCATTCAAGCGCTCCTACCACTTTTTGCATACGAGTTGCTTAAGAATCACCCAAAAATAGAATGCAAAATATTTTTGTGCATCGATTGGAAAGGAAAATTCCATTAAGATGATATCAACCAACCAACAACATCTTCTTGCAAATAAATGATTACAGAAGTGATAAAATAAGAGATGGAAAGGAGGAATAGTGGGTATATACCTACGGCATGATCTGATCACTTACGAGAACAGTCTTTTGGTGATGGAGACATGGAGAGGTTCAGGGGGCGGTGTGGCGAGGGCGGGGGTGGGGAGGGGGAGAGGGGGTCCCAACAAATCACTACATTCCCAAGCAACAATCTTTCTTTTTTCCTTCACGTCTTGCCCTACATTTTTGCTTCTACTTATCCCCTATGGACATTTCGGACTAGGCCTGGGTTGGGCCTAGTAAACCAGTGTTGAGTTATGTCTGTCCGTTCAAATATCATTATTTGTAGATTTTTTTTTTGCTGGTTTTTTGTTTAGCAAAAATAAAATAGGTTAAAAAATTGTTGAACCCATCACCAATGTAAAAACTAGCTCTCATTTTACTTTCCATGCAAATCACGAAAACTCGTAGTGAGCCGTTATGATTCAATTATTTGATAATGTTATTTTTTAAAATAAAACACTCATTTTTAAACCAACATATAAATAATTTCTCGTTATTGTATGTCATTACTAATAACGATGTATTTTTTTCTAGATAAAACAATATTTGAAGTTAGAAACTCTTTTTTTTTTGTTTTTTTCCTTATGGATAGTCTAAACCAAGAAATTATGCTTTTAAGTTTCCAAAACTTTCTATTTGTCAAACAAGGTCCGTTTAGTGAATGAAAGATGAAAATATGGGTAATGAAAAATAGTGTTGGTTTTTATTTACTTAAATGTTGGCAAAGGACATCTATTATGAATTTGTAGCACCCGGCATTAAGCGGAAACTAGTTTCCATCCAATGGATATAAATTCATATGGATAATTATGGCCCAATTATTCATTACTTTTTTTATTTTTCAAATAAAAAAATCCTCTTTTTACCTTCTATATGAATTAAAAAAAATTAATTATCACATATCATCATTCATGACAAGTTTCTACTTATATTTTCTAGCAAATAAACAAACATAGTCTTTAATTGGAAACCCAAAAAAAATCTACTAGTCTTTAGGAAGCAAGGGAATGTAGGAGATAAAGACTGCAGGAAGCATGGTCTGAAGGAAGCAGAGGTTGCATGAAGCACAAATTGGTGGAAGAAGCTTCATGTGGACTATTATGCCACGTGATCATTCTACATGTTGATCAACGATGATTTGACAACTAAATAACTACATGTTTCAAAATCTGCAAGATTCTCTGTCGTCTGTCTTATCGGATTATGCACACATGACACATTAAATACGATTTGACCATAGTGTGAAGTGAAAGTTTTTTCCCAGAAGCATTTCTGGCGGGGAAGTCACTTTGCCAAAAGGAAGTTCCGGCAGAGCCATAAATTTGTCATCGTACTCTCTGCTTCACCCGAAGGGTCATTCCTGCGACTCAGCGTCTCGCAGATTATCTAATATAGTAGCAAGATACATAATATACATGTCAAATGAATAAATAATAACATGCAAAAATATAACAGGTACTGGCTGTAACTTCTAACCAACCTACGCGAAATGCATTTGAGAATCATATTTAGACGAATGATTACCAAGTAAGGTCACGCAAGTAGTAAGAGTAGCTAGCCTTCGTTATTTAGTACCATGTCACAATAGCGAGTCTATGGCCTATAACAACTATCTATGTTCCTTAGTATTGAGTCTATGGTCTATAGTACCAATCTACCATTTCTAGTAGCAAGCCTACGGTCGAGAGAAATGTAGTTAAACATCCAAAATTATTCTTCTCGTCTAATGAATTATACCACACATGCCAAGTCAACTCAAGTACTATTGTTGGAATGAGAAACCATAATAACCCAAGTACTATCTAAATCCAAAGAAAGTACTACAATGATATGTATATGATCCTGATAAATCGGATTAAACACTCATAGCATGAAATGCAACGTGAATATTACGTGTCCAAGGGTATAACAAAATAATTAACAAAATTATATAAAATAAATGAAGCTGATATTAACGTACAAAATAAAAATAAAAATGCATGTAAGAACTATAACGGACGGACAAGGTATATTTTTCTGGTATTCTGTCCAATTCTTTTGAGGCTCCGGTTTCCACTGTTTGCTCAAGCCTAGATAATCAAATAATAATAATAAGACTATATTACTTACTAGTAATAGTAAATTTGGTTATACTTTGAGTTCTCACTATATATTTCCTATTATGAATTAATCTATTTGTTTACTATTGTATCTAAACCATCTATTTACCATTTAATTAAGCCATATATACTACTATAAGTCCTTATAATTACTATTTAATATCTTTGTTTATTAACTTAATTTCTATGTTTATATTTATAGTATAATTTCTACCAGTTACTTAATATTGCTATTTATTTAGTTAGGTTATGTATTTATCCCATAATTTTAAACTACCTACTTATTATTTATTAAGTTATATTTATAAGTTAACAATTTATTTAATACTTATATGTATATCCCAATCCTCTATATATATATATATATATATAATATATATATATATATATCCCAAACCATTCCAAAACATGGCACATTTATATCTTATGTATCCTAACAATTGATTCAAGGAGTCCCAAACAATTCCAAAACACATTCCATAAGAAACTTTTACCACATAAATCTCGTGCGTAGATGTACCTAACAGTTTACACTTCAGTGATCCAATTCTTAGCATTTACAGCATACAAAAATCTATGTCTACAACAACAGTAAACCATTCCATGCTTCTATAACAATAGAACAACATTCCATGTCTCTATAGCAACTTAACAACAATCAGATTACTCTCATTTATCATGATTCTTTTCATTTAGCATATACAATCTCATAGAACTAGAAAGAAAGAAAAAATAATGAGAGTTCAATTTTATTAAGTGTGAAGGTAAAAGAGAATGATTAAAACCAGCCACTATGATGAATAGCCTATCTGTCTCGACCGAACATACACTGAACGATTCCTCAAAGAGACTAGTTGATGTGATGCACAATCTTATTAATTGGTAAAATCATACAAGCGAGTCATACTCCATAAACTATTCAATCTGACTAAGTTAAGCAAGTCTGAATCACGGTTCAAATCCCACGATTATCGTACAACTTAAATTAAACATACATATTCAAACCTAGAACCCAACACAATGCCTTTGCTCGCAGCTGGGCATTGCACCGATCACATATATCTCTGAATGATTCCTTCATATGAATCCAAGTCAACCAGGCCCTTCGAGACAACAAACCAAATAATACACTACAGGACGGGATATTACAAGATCGAGCATGGAGTTGGACCTCCAAGTGCGAAAAGGCATTTGATGCATTGAAGAAGGCCATAACAGAGAAACCGTTTCCATCTTTGTGGGATTACTACAAGTCCTTCAAGGTGTATTCCAAAGCATCCAAGATTGGCACTGGTGGAGTCTTGGTGCAGGGTGAGCAAACTATCACATTTGAAAGTTGTAAGTTGAATGACATGGAGCAGTGTTAACCATACAGAAGAAGGAGATGACCACGGTGGGGCATTATTTATGGACATGGTGGAACTATCTCATTGGCACATAGTTCATGGCGATGACATGTAGTTTTGGACCACATTGAAGAGCATCATTAGTGATCGAGACCTATCACGACCCGATCCCAATATAATGGGTCCAATCGGATCATGTCCAGCCTGTACCGTTGTGAGGCGGTGGCAGTAAGCTGTATCAAGCAGTGAACACAAGCAGACAAACTAAAACGGAAAGAAAAATATTTTATTAACCTAAAACTGGTCTGAAATGAGAAATACAAATAAACAAGCATTCAATTATTACATGATTTTATTTGCAACAAAAGGGAAATAAACTAGTCTAAAGTACAACTAAAACTCTAGTGCTCCCTGGTCTGGTTCAGCTACCTCGTCAGGGTTTGGACCAGGTCCGTAAAAAGAGCTAAAGGCGTGATCCTCGTCGTCAAAGTCACCTAAAAATGTTGGATCTCCAGTCAGGAGGGAGCAAGAATATTTTTTTACATCTAACATTCTAAATAATAATAAATGATTTGTAACACAGTTTAAAAGCATTATATATTTGCTATATAATAATAAAAGACAGCAGACAATATTCTCAGGAACCATAATGATGCAATTCTACAATAATGTTTTGAGTATATAACAGAATCTGTGACCGGCTGGATAGAGGCAATATGTATACTAGCATTCCGCCAAAACGATAGTATACAGTATGGCTCAACCCCCTGTGCGGTAGGGGTTAGCGCGAGAGAGGCAATCGGTAAACAATGGCTTTGGTCACAAATGTTATACTACTCCCCCAATCAATCCTCGAGTCAATGAGACAATGAGACAATCAATCAATCCATCCATCAATGTGGAGTCCGAGAGGGATCCACTGTGAATCAGTGTCACTACAATACATGATTCTACTGATACAGTACATTTAATTATTAAATAAAATGCAGACATAAAAGATATGAACTTGCCTTAGGTGTATCCTCGGCGTGGAAAGCAACAACTAGAAGGTATCGGCTAGGGTTCAGGAATCCGAACCTACATTAACAATATCCCGTCCTTAGAACTTAAACCAAGATTGGCTAATAAACCACTAACGTAAAACTACGCTAATTATAGACATTGTCGTTCTTATTAGAGAAACTAATAATTTTATATGTAATATTTTGGTTAAAATTATTTTATTAGTATTTTGTAAATAGGAAAAAAATAAAGTATTTTGGAAATTACACAAAAATATGGTTTTTATCGAACATTTTTTTTATAGTAAAAACTGCGTAAACTCGAAATATTAGAAAACTAATTTATTTATTTTCTAAGTAAACTTTTGCGAAATATTTATTAATACTTTCCTTTTGTAAGAAAATCATTTTAGTAATGAATATACGTAAGAATCCTATTTTAACAAAATTATGATTTTATTAGGAGTTACGATATCATTACTAGTTTTTATTTTGAAAATAGCTTAATAACAAAAATAACCATTTGTACCTAAAAACATGAATATACGGTTTTTGGCTTATAAACACCATACTCTATGTTAAAATACACTTTGCTACATAATTAATTATTTTGTAGCTAAAAATATTAATTATAGGATAATGAAAAGATAAATAAAGTAGCTACGACATTAATCATAATCACGTAGTTTAACGATTCTTAAACGTTAATCTACAATTAATGCTAAATTGTTTGCCATAAAAATCAAAGACAGGTATTACAGAATACTGAACTTGATTGCAAACTCGCTTGTACAAAAAAAGCCTAGAAAGAATCCTAGGAAACAATCTAAGTACAATTGTTATTTTGATTCTGGGGGGTTATGGTGGAGTCTCGGGAAAGTGCTATCAACTTTGCCTTACTCCGTGGACTATCTGACGCAGTCTCTAGGTGCGAAGAAATTACTTTTTCTCTTAAAGGTTGTCAGCCTTTTGCAGGGGTGTGGCACCCTCTTATTTATAATAGGATGTATTTTGAGCCACATAGACGGCTTGCGGCCACGTGGCTAATTAGCACGCGAAGACCACTTGGCCTGCCATCTGTCGATTTATTGGGATTTTGATGCAGCAAATCTGGGTAGTTAAGGACTTGGTCAGATTGTCACGTGTCCTGTTGCGTATGGTTTTCTCAGTCTTCGATCATGCGGGTCGCATGAGACTCAGCGCTTGGATCACAATTACTCTTGGCTGTACGAAGTTTGAAAACTTTGGGGCCGCATAAGCTGAGCCGCATGAGGTTCATGCGGCTTGGATGACACTCTTTTGGCCGCATGGAGGCGTATGAACCTGCTTTTGGGCGATGTCTCACGTATTATTCTTGTCGAAGTGTCAGAACTGTCTTGCTTTGCCAGGACTTGTCAGCTTTATCAGTCGAACTGTTCCTCTAAGCCGCATGTCTTCCTTCCACAGTTGTTTGTCGTCGAGCCGCATATGTCATTGAACAGTCATGCGGCTCTCCTTCATGCGGACCTGTTTGGCTATGCGATAATTTTGTAAACCGCATGAACCCCATATTTTTTATGCTTCTAAAGACCCCCTTCAAAGTTTTTAATTGCAAATTTGGAATACTTTGAATAAGAAGCTTGAAAATAGTCAAGCCGTAGGGAGTCTTCAATTCGTAGGATGCTTTTTGAACTGCAGAGAGATCTTGAGTCGCAGGAAATCCTGAGCCGCAGGACAAGTCTTGAGTCGCAGGGACACTTTGGGCTGCAGAGAGCCTGCCAACTGTCACTGCTTTAATTTTTCTGATCCGATTGTGGATCTATTTTCGAGATGAAGCAGACGGTTACTGGGGATAAGTCCCCAAACGTTAACTTTATCTTTAATGATCTCGAAAACCGAAGAGACGCTCGACGGTTATTAGGGATAAAGTCCCCAAACGCGCCCTATCCTTAATGATCTCGAAAATCGAAGAATCTCTTTTCAGCAACTCTATAAATAGGAGTCATCCAGAGAGAGACTTTCTCTTTCACCTTCTCCTCCTTCGACTTCATCATACTTTCTGCTATGGCTGCAAAAGCTTCTAAGTCGATTGGTGCGGCGGCCAAAGGGAAGAGACTTGCTTCTCCGTCGAGAGCGGCAGACACTCCTTCCATTTATTCTGACGTACAACCTTCTCTCAAGGTAAGGATGGTGAGCAGACGATGACTGAAATTTCAAATGGCCATGGCGTATTTTTCATGTGGGCCTGTCTGTAACGCCCCAGTCCCAAAATACGTAGGACTAGGAACGTAGACATGCCAGCTGTATTCATACGAAGTATACTCCAATATATGGAAGCCTTGTATAAATACATAAGCTGAAATGCAGTAGAACCATAACTAATCTCATCCACGCAAAATAAATGAATAAAAGACATCATATAAGATAATAAAATGTCTTGATATAATATGTGGGCGGAGACAAATCCACTACCAACAGTAAAGGAAAATACATAAGAAAAAATGTTTTTTGGCGAGCGAAGCGAAGACGATCCAAATGCAATCATCCTCGAAGAATAGCGAAGATCACGGCTAGAGCTAGAACACCTGCGAAAGACAATAGCACATACCTGGCAAGACAACCAGGTCCTCAGAGGGACGTAACAAGACGCATAATAGCATGCCATATAACTGAATAAATATGCTCAATAAATAAGTCAATCGAATTTTAACATGGTCCAATATGCACTACTGAACGAGCGTACCATCCCCCAACCAAACAAGGACAGGAGATGGTAAACTAATTCACGGCGACGTATCTTTCCATGCTATGAATCCATATGATATCTGAACCCCAACAAGGTTCAATACCTTCTCATCGAAGTAGTAAGTCACACCTACAACCAAACAAGGACAAGATGTGACGAACTAATCTGCAACAAGTTATTATTCCAAGCCACGGTCAGATACAAGTACCCAAACCAAAAGTACTCGTACCTAACGGATAGGGTAGCCTACCGTTCTAAGTGATATGTAGTTAAGAACAATCCTTCCTACGCATGGGCCCTGGCTAAATAGGATCGGCAGAGTCCCCCTTGGGCACCAGAGGCCCCAGCAGTAATCATGGGTCATCAACCCCGTATCTCCAGCGGAGAGTCCGGGTCACAAGGGAAGTGTATCGAAGCCCATACGCTAAGGAATTGTCCTCCCCGCCCAATGCCTATTATGTTGTATCCACAACATTAACCTCTATAACCGCTAAGTCAAACTAGCATGCAACCTCTATTAGCGGTTATTCCTATCGTACGGCTTGTACGTACTGGTGGCCAGCCAATCACGCACTTCCGTGTTCTACATACGACACACAAATTCAGTGTTTACAACTGTGTCAATGCCAATGAATGCGACACACAGGTGGTCCCTTAAATCTAGGTTTAATTTGTAAGAAAAATAATACACAAGCAGAAATATAAATGAACAGTAAGTTTCTAACAGTTATGCCATGTATCACAGTTTATTTTGTATAAAGAAAATAAATAATGCATAAAATATGAGCTAAAATAAGTAAAACAGCGAATGGCAAGGTGTCTTGCCTGGTAGTACTGCCTGGTGTGCTGCGATTGATCAAGGTGGCACGAACTGCGACTTCGGTGTAACAACTATATATGGTGACCTTGATGGTGGCACGAATCGTGTCATTGAGTCCAGAAGGGTCGAATTAGTTAGGGTAGGCATATGGGAGTACGGAATTGGTAAGAAAACGGGAGTAATAGGGCTGGTCATGGACAGAAGGATAATCAAAAGGAATTTGGATAAATAAATAATATATATATAATTTTAGAAAAGAAAAATTTTAAATCCCTGAAACTATGTTTTATTATCCAAAATATTTATAAGTAGTTACATGCCAAAAATCGTTTTAGATCAAAAAATAAATTTTACTTAGAAATATTGTATATAATTACTTGAAAATGTGAAAATATGGAAACCACATTTTTATTAGTCCAAAAATATTTCAAATGGATATATATATAAAATCTAGAAAATTATTTTAGGACAAAACTTAAATTTGTCAAAAATAAATTTTAGGTCAAGCTATATTTAAAATTGGTAGAAAAATAATAGGAAATAAAATAAAAATCCATCTTTGAATCAAGTATAGGGCCAAGCCCGAAAACGGTATCACACATATAGATTTTAGGAAAATATTACATATATAATAATAATAATAACATAATAGTAACCTTAGTATTTATTTACCAAAAATAATGATACTATTATTCTAGGGTATCGCTAAATATGGCTTGCTATAACTAATATTTATATACAATACTATAACTACTATTTATATACATACAGCTCATAATGAAGCAAAAATAATAAACAAACTAATAAAACAAAGTAAACAAAGTAAAAAAAAAACAAAAATAATAAATCAAAGTGAGAGGGGTCTAATCCCCTGCATTAAGAGAGAGTCTGGTTCGACAGGGGTAGGTGAGAAAAAAGTAAAGAAAGGGAAGTGTGAGCCGAGTGAGTGAGAGAGGGAGAGAGTTCGAGAGAAAGTATGGGAAGAGAGAGTGGAGAAGAAGAGGCGGTGAGATCGGAGCGGCCGGCGGTTTTGGTCGGCAGCTCGTCGGGAGAGGTGTGAGCTCGGGACAGAAGAGCGGAGGAAGGGGGTCCGGCGGGAGACTCATCGGCGATGGAGGAAGTCAGCGGCGGTCGGGCTCACGAGACGGAGGGGGTTTCATGGAGGAGGTCACGGAGGAGACGGCGGAGGCTGGCTCGTCGGCGGGCGGCGAAGGGTGTTCGCGGAGGCGGCGACAACGGCGCGGGACGGAGGAACTAGGGCACGCGCGGGACTCGCCGGCGGAGGCCCGGGCAGTGGCGCGCTTGGCTCGGCGCTGAGGGAATAGGCGGAGCTGATGGTGGTCGGGCTCGTCGGCGGACGACGGTTGGAGGCCGGCTACGGGCGACGGACGGAAGGTAAGCGGTGGTTTAGGGTTTGTTCTTTAATTTGGGTTTGTTTTGGGTTTCTGGTTGGTTTTTGGTGCTGTCTCCGACGATGATGGCCGTGGTGGCGGGGTTGTAGGCGTTGTGGCTAGGCTGAGTTTTGGGTTGGACGGTGGTGGTTTGAGCCCGGCGGAGAGTGGCGGTAGGTTGGTGTAATGGGTGGATAGGGTGGTCGCGGTTGGTGGCGGTCTTGGTGGTTGGTCGAGCGCGTGGTGGGGCTGGTAGGCTGTGGTTGTGGGGGCAGTGGTGATTCTTGTGGCATTGGTGGTGGTCGGTGGAAGAGGAAAGGCCGGGAGTGGCCGTATCGGGGTCGACGGGTGGTGAACGGGGAAAAGAGCAGGCTAGGGTTAGGATTAGGGCTAGGGTTAGATATTAGGGATCAAAATTAGGGTTGATGATGTCGGGGTGTGTCCGACACGGGAAAGATAATGTACATGTAAACTAATGGAATAAGATTTGGACGATGGAACACGGACACGGGGCACGCACCATGGTTGGAGAATTATTTGTGGAATAATTTATTGTGGATGGAGAATAATGAATTGGAGGAGTACCTGCCTATTTATAGGATGTGGGAATTCTCAATTAGATAGGAATTAGGAGTAGTTTAAACCCAATTAGAATATCCAATCTAATAATTTAAATCAATTCAAGGGATTCAAACCCAAATCAAATCCATATTCCAATTACAAATCAAATTTAAATCTAATTAAATTCTAGTTTAAAATCAAATGGGATAAATCAAATTGCAAATATTAACTATTTAAATGAATCATAAATTTAAATCAAGATTTAAATGCCACAATAATTTTAAAATATTTTTCTAAAATACTAATAATATTAATTTCAAAAATAATAACTATTTTTAAATATCTTTTCGAATAATAAAATATTTATATTTAATAATTTCGAAAATAATAATATATAAATTTAATTTAATGTACCTCATATGCAAGGAATATAAAATAGTTTTTTTTTCAAATTACCAGTACTAAATAAAGAAATAAAGTAATAAGGTTTTGGTCATCTCGATAGACAACTTTAAGCAAAATACAAATACAATAATTATTATATATATTATTTGAATTATAAAATAAAAATGTTTTTCAATAAATATGTACGCTCGCACATAGTTGCACTCGACGACAAGAAATAAATTTCGTGCGCGACGTACAATACGACTACGCGACGTACAATACAAATTTTAAATCAGTACCAAATTTAATAAAAAAATAGTAGAAATTTAGGGGTTTTACATCCTACCCAACTTAAAAGAATTTCGTCCTCGAAATTAAGAATTCGTAGGGGGGTGAGAAGGCACAACGGTAGATAGAAGGGTTCGTAGTTTATATGGTCGTAGTCTAGGTTGAGGATATGATTAAGAGGCGATCGTAATCACTCCTAAATTCAAGTGATTAGAAAGTCAAGATTGTAGATTTAGGGTCGAGGGAAAGGTCGAGTAGTTCAAGTCAAAGATATAACAACGTCGAGTGATAATGGTCATAATCGATAGAAAAAACTGAAGGAAGTTCTAGTATGACGCTTTCGTCCTCCTAAAAATAGGTGAAGGCGAAAGCAATATAGAGTTCGAAGGAGACGTTATCGAATACGAATACGTGATTCAAAGACGATTGAATAATTTCAAAGGAATTGTCAAGGCAGTCGTGGATGGGATTATAAGGGTTAAGTTTAAGTTTAATTATGTCCCATCTACGTAGAGTAATAGACAAAAGCGAACCAAAGTGCACTCGGTTGATCAGACCATCATGCACCGGTTCTGATTAGACAATATGTTAGTGAGCGCGCTCAATAGCATAAGTCATGAACAAACTCGATAAATGGATGAGTTTGCAAAACTAGATTATAGTTGCAACATTAGTCAAAGTGGTAAAAAAACATAGGCACGAGATTAAGATTGAAATAAGGAACAAATATGAATAGTCTAAGAGTCATAGGAATCTAAGTCTTGTTTATTCCTATACTATCATTCTACGGTTTTATTGACCATAGGCTTGGTTGACTAGATGGGTTAGGGCCCTCTAAACTTAAGGGATTGTTAGGTCACAAGGCATTCTACCCAACTTAAAAGAATTAAACTAATGGTGTTTTGGGACAACTAACTAGTAGGGTCAATCTCTAGCAAGCACGAAGGGAAGATAAGAATAGGGATGGAAGGAAGCAAGCAAGATGCAATTGATGAGTCAAACGATAGATAAAATTAAGGAAAGAGGTCAAGTACGTGGATGAGATCCTAGACTTCTAATCCTATACGCAGGCTTGCTTGGTACGGTAAAGCAACCAAATAATTTATCTAGACCTGCATGGGCCACCACAAAAACATGTAACGCCCCAGTCCCAAAATACGTAGGACTAGGAACGTAGACATGCCAGCTGTATTCATACGAAGTATACTCCAATATATGGAAGCCTCGTATAAATACATAAGCTGTAAAATGCAGTAGAACCATAACTAATCTCATCCACGCAAAATAAATGAATAAAAGACATGATATAAAGATAATGAAATGTCTTGATACAATATGTTGGACGGAGACAAATCCACTACCAACAAGTAAAGGAAAAATACATAAGAAAAGAAATGAATTTTTGGCGAGCGAAGCGAAGACGATCCAAATGCAATCATCCTCGAAGAAATAGCAAAGATCATGGCTAGAGCTAGAACACATGCGAAAGACAATAGCACACACCTGGCAAGACAACCAGGTCCTCAGAGGGACGTAACAAGACGCATAATAGCATGCCATATAAACTGAATAAATATTGCTCAATAAATAAGTCAATCGAATTTATAACATGGTCTAATACGTACCTACTGAACGAGCGTACCATCTCCCCAACCAAACAAGGACATGAGATGGTAAACTAATTTACGGCGACGTATCTTTCCATGCTATGAATCCAATATGGTATTCGGACCCCAACAAGGTTCAATACCTTCTCATCGAAGTAGTAAGTCACACTTACAACCAAACAAGGACAAGATGTGACGAACTAATCTGCGACAAGTTATTGTTCCAAGCCACGGTCAGATACAAGTACCCAAACCAAAAGTACTCGTACCTAACGGATAGGGTAGCCTACCGTTCTAAGTGATATGTAGTTAAGAACAATCCTTTCTACGCATGGGCCCTGGCTAAATAGGATCGGCATAGTCCCCCTTGGGCACCAGAGGCCCCAGCAGTATCATGGATCATCAACCCCGTATCTCCAGCGGAGAGTCCGGGTCACAAGGGAAGTGTATCGAAGCCCATACGCTAAGGAATTGTTCTCCCCGCCCAATGCCTATTATGTTGTATCCACAACATTAACCTCTATAACCGCTAAGTCAAACTAGCATGCAACCTCTATTAGCGATTATTCCTATCGCACGGCTTGCTACGTACTGGTGGCCAGCCAATCATGCACTTCCGTGTTCTACATGCGACAGACAACTTCATATTTACAACGTGTCAAGGCTAATGAATGCGACACACAAGATGGTCCCTTAAATCTAGGTTTAATTTGTAAGAAAAATAATACACAGCAGGAAATATAAATAAACAATAAGTTCTAACAGTTATGCCATGTATCACAGTTTATTTTACATAAAGAAAATAAATAATGCTATGAAATATGAGCTAAAATAAGTAAACAGCGAATGGCAAGGTGTCTTGCCTGTAGTACGCCTGGTGTGCTGCGATTGATCAAGGTGGCACGAACTACGACTTTGGTGTAACAACTATACATAGGTGACCTCTGATGGTGGCACGAATCGTGTCATTGAGTCCAGAAGGGTCGAATTAGTTAGGGTAGGCATATGGGAGTATGGAATTGGTGAGAAAACGGGAGTAATAGGGCTGGTCATGGACAGAAGGACTAATCAAAGGAATTTGGATAAGTAAATAATATATATATGATTTTAGAAAAGAAAAATTTTAAATCCCTGAAACTATGTTTTATTATCCAAAATATTTATAAGTAGTTACATGCCAAAAATCGTTTTAGATCGAAAAATAAATTTTACTTAGAAATATTGTATATAATTACTTGAAAATGTGAAAATATGGAAACCACATTTTTATTAGTCCAAAAATATTTCAAATGGATATATATATAAAATCTAGAAAATTATTTTAGGACAAAACTTAAATTTTTCAAAAATAAATTTTAGGTCAAGCTATATTTAAAATTGGTAGAAAAATAATAGGAAATAAAATAAAAATCCATCTTTGAATCAAGTATAGGGCCAAGCCCGAAAACAGTATCACACATATAGATTTTAGGAAAATATTACATAATAATAATAATAATAATAACATAATAGTAACCTTAGTATTTATTTACCAAAAATAATGATACTATTATTCTAGGGTATCGCTAAATATGGCTTGCTATAACTAATATTTATATACAATACTATAACTACTATTTATATACATACTGCTCATAATGAAGCAAAAATAATAAAACAAACTAATAAAACAAAGTAAACAAAGTAAAAAAAAACAAAAATAATAAATCAAAGTGAGAGGGGTCTAATCCCCTACATTAAGAGAGAGTCTGGTTCGACAGGGGTAGGTGAGAAAAAAGTAAAGGAAGGGAAGTGTGAGCCGAGTGAGTGAGAGAGGGAGAGAGTTCGAGAGAAAGTATGGGAGAGAGAGTGGAGAAGAAGGAGGCGGTGAGATCGGAGCGGCCAGCGGTTTTGGTCGGCGCTCGTCGGGAGAGGTGTGAGCTCGGGATGGAAGAGCGGAGGAAGGGGGTCCGACGGGAGACTCGTCGGCGATGGGGGAAGTCAGCGGCGGTCGGGCTCACGAGACAGAGGGGGTTTCAAGGAGGAGGTCACGGAGGAGACGGCGGAGGCTGGCTCGTCGGCGGGCGGCGAAGGGGGTTCGCGGAGGCGGCGACAAACGGCACGGGGCGGAGGAACTAGGGAACGCACGGGACTCGCCGGCGGAGGCCCGGGCAGTGGCACGCTTGGCACGGTGCGAGGGAATAGGCGGAGCTGATGGTGGTCGGGCTCGTCGGCGGACGACGGTTGGAGGCCGGCTACGGGCGACGGACGGAGAGGTAAGCGGTGGTTTAGGGTTTGTTCTTTAATTTGGGTTTGTTTTGGGTTTCTGGTTGGTTTTGGTGCTGTCTCCGGCGATGATGGCCGTGGTGGCGGGGTTGTAGGCGGTTGTTGCTGGACTGAGTTTTGGGTTGGACGGTGGTGGTTTAAGCCCGGCGGAGAGTGGCGGCAGGTTGGTGTAATGGGTAGACAGGGTGGTCGCGGTTGGTGGCGGTCCTGGTGGTTGGTCGAGCGTGTGGTGGGGCTGGTAGGTTGTGGTTGTGGGGGCAGTGGTGATTCTTGTGGCATTGGTGGTGGTCGGTGGAAGAGGGAAGGCCGGGGAATGGCTGTGTCAGGGTCGACGGGTGGTGAACGGGGAAAAGAGCAGGCTAGGGTTAGGATTAGGGCTAGGGTTAGAGAATTAGGGATCAAAATTAGGGTTGATGATGTCGGGGTGTGTCCGACACGGGAAAGATAATGTACATGTAAACTAATGGAATAAGATTTGGACGATGGAACACGAACACGGGGACACGCACCATGGTTGGAGAATTATTTGTGGAATAATTTATTGTGGATGGAGAATAATGAATTGGAGGAGTACCTGCCTATTTATAGGATGTGTGAATTCCCAATTAGATAGGAATTAGGAGTAGTTTAAACCCAATTAGAATATCCAATCTAATAATTTAAATCAATTCAAGGGATTCAAACCCAAATCAAATCCATATTCCAATTATAAATCAAATTTAAATCTAATTAAATTCTAGTTTAAAATCAAATGGGATAAATCAAATTGCAAATATTTAACTATTTAAATGAATCCATAAATTTAAATCAAGATTTAAATGCCACAATAATTTTAAAATATTTTTCTAAAATACTAATAATATTAATTTCGAAAATAATAACTATTTTTAAATATCTTTTCGAATAATAAAATATTTATATTTAATAATTTCGAAAATAATAATATATAAATTTAATTTAATGTACCTCATATGCAAGGAATATAAAATAGTTTTTTTCAAATTACCACTACTAAATAAAGAAATAAAGTAATAAGGTTTTGGTCATCTCGATAGACAACTTTAAGCAAAATACAATACAATATTATATATATTATTTGAATTATAAAATAAAAATGTTTTTCAATAAATATGTACGCTCGTACATATTTGCACTCGACGAGCAAGAAATAAATTTCGTGCGCGACAGTACAATACGACTACGCGACGTACAATACAAAATTTTAAATCAGTACCAAATTTAATATAAAAAAATAGTAAAAATTTAGGGGTTTTACACTGTCATATACTGCCTCTGCTATAAGCCTGGTCGATGTGTGCTCTCATCTCATCTGGACCACATGTGTTATGTATGATGGGGCCACATGGACTACGCCACATAACCACTGCTCATTCGAACTTGAACCGCTTGAGTGCCTCAAGATGGGTCTGTATGAACATTTCATGACTAAGCCATATAGGTGTCGCATGAGCACTTTATGGTCGGGCTGCATGAATACTGTATGGCTGGGTCGCCTGATTGTCTCGTGGCTGATCCGCACGAGTACTGGGCCGCATGAGTTTTTCATGATTGAGCTGTATAAATGCTGCATGAGTACTTCATGACTTTGGGGCTGTATGTTTTGGCTGGACCGTATAATTGGCTAGGCCGCATAACAGAGTTCTTTGTTTTCTTGGTAGCTAACTCCCCTTTTTCCCCTATTTTTGTAGGGATCTGGCTAGCAAACTTTTTCAGGACCGGTGTCGATGATGGAGTAAAATACAACATTCTGGCACCTACATCAGACAGCTCAAAACTCCTCATGCTTCGAAAGAGTTTTTCCTACGCCCTTTTGGCATACACATCAAATAACTCAGGACTCTTCATGCTTCAGAAGAGTTTTCCTCAGGTGGTTGGAAGAGCCTTTATACCTCGAAGAGTTGGACGGTGATCAGGCGTCGTTATGAACAGTCCTGCCCTCACGGCTCTTCAAGTAGGCAAAACCACCATCAGGGACCATGTTTTGAAGGTATGGTCCCTTGGGGGAGCGGGGTTAAGGCATCCGCAATAGAGAGGGGAGGATAACATGCTATATTTACCCTCCTCCTGGCAGCTCCTTGGAGATTCAACAACTTTGTTTGCTTTTTAGCAGTAAAACTTGACTTCCTTCGAGGGCCACGAAACTGCTTGAAGACGAAGCGCTGTCAATCCCAACTATGTATTGCCAGATTTTTCCTTTCTTTGCTGTCGATGTAAACTGATCTTGGATAAGCAGAGTATGTTCACTCCATTTTATTTATGGTACTTGTATTAGAGGGCCTAATACAACATTTGTATTTGATAAAGGACATCCCACTGGGGGATTTTTATGGACCTATTGCCCTTTTGTGCATCTGAAAATGCGAGCAAATAGATTTGAATGATATTTTATGGACCTACTACTATTTGGTACACCGATGGTGTGAGTAATAGATTAGAATAACTTTTGTGGACTTATTACCCTTTTTGTGTACTAGCGATGTGAGTACGGATAATAAGTGGAGAGGAAACCAACATATTTACTCAGAGATAATAAGGACGTGGTAAATATGGGTCAAAACAGAGCCTTCCTACTCAGAGATAATAATGAATATGGTAGGAGTAGACATAATAGGGGTACACAGAACAACTCAGAGGTGCTATTAACGTGGAAGTTCTATGCACTGGGTGATTTGTTTGTGATGGATAGAAAAACAACTCATAGGTAATATGGACGTGGTTGTTTTTCCTGTTGGGAAATTTTGTGGACCTATTACCCCTTTTGTGTACTGACAGTGCGAGTAATAGTTTAGGATAATTTTTATGGACCTATTATCCTTCTGCGCACTAGTGGTGCGGGTAATAGATTTTGAGACAAACTCTTGTGGAGAGAAGCTATGACCAGGAAGTTCATAGATATTACCAAGAGATGAGATATAAATTCATTCGAAGTGGTCAGAGAGTAAGTTCAGTGGTACCCGAGGGTACATAACTCAACAATCTGGGAGATTTGAAGTCAGAGCGTAAGTTCAGCGATTCCAGAGGGTATATAACTCACGATTTGAGAGATAGTTGGAAGGCGTCGTTTAGACATAGTATTTCTTGAGGAACTTGTCATTGATGGGCATCATGAGCAAATCTCCATTTTGTTTTGCGAGATGATACGTGCCATTGGAGAATACGGTCTCGATGACGAACGGACCCTCCCACTTAGGCTGGAATTTGTCGGGGGTCTTGTGAGTCATGACCATTAGTCGACGAATGGCCAAGACATGATCACCAACTTGGAATATTCTCTGTTTGACTTTCTTGTTGAAAGCCCGAGAGATGTATGCTTTGTAGAGCTCTATGCTTTGTTGAGCTTGTAAACGCTTCTCATCTAATACTTCTAACTCTTGTAGCCGTCGGCGGTAATTATCGCCCGCCGTTAACCGGTAGGTGAGGGACACTCGAAGGGAGGGGATCTGAGTTTCCAATGGGAGTACTGCCTCACTCCCGTAAACCAAGGAGAATGGTGTATTTCATGTAGCCGTCTGAATTATCGTCCGATAAGTCCATAAGCACTCACCAAGCTTTTCATTCCAGTTGCCCTTGTTTGCAGACACGAACTTTTTTAGGAGCTTGATTATGGTTTTGTTGAATACTTCAGCCAGACCATTGGCCGAGGGGTTATATGCTGTCGAGGCCATGTTCTAAATTCGATTCTTATCACAAAATTGATAGAAAGCGTGGCTTGCGAACTGTGGACCATGGTCGTGGATAATCCTCTGGGGTAGTCCAAAATGGTAGATGACGTGATGTTTTATGAAGCTAATCACGTTCGATGTCTTAACCTCTGCCAGCAGAATAGCTTCCGCCCATTTGGAGAAGTAATCGGTGATTGCAAGTATGAACCGATGCCCTCTAGACGACGGCGGGGTGATTGGCCCAATGATGTCCATTCCCCATGCTTCGAATGGCCAAGAGGCTACTGTCGGGTGCAAGAATTCAGATGGAAGATGTATGAAGTCTGCTATGGATCTGGCAAGCCTTGCACTTCTTTGCATAATTAACTGCATCTGCGATCATTGTGGGCCAGTAATAACCTATCCGGCGAAGACGATCTTGTAATTTCGGGCCAGGTTGGTGAGCCCCACAAGTACCGTCATGAGCTTCGTGTAGGGCCTCTGTGGCTTCTGTATTTGACAGGCATCTTAGTATTAGTCCATCGTAGGATCGTCGATATAACATTTTCGTCTTCGTATCATAGAAGAATCTGAGGGAGCGTCTTCTGATTGAGGTAGCTTCCTTCACATTCTCTGGCAGAATTCCATAGACCGTAAAGTTGATGAGCGGGCATCTCCAGTCTTGTACGTCATTAGTTATCTGAGCAGAGTAACTCATACCCAGTTGAATATTATTCCTGGGACAGACCAGTTCATGGCCTATAATGTCGACTAGATGATGAGTGTTATTTAGAAACGCCAAGGAAGCAGTGAGACCTGCCAGGGTATCGGCTTCGGTATTTTGAAGCCTAGGAACGTGCTCTATAAAGAACCCTTCCAAGGTTGTAATGTTGGCAATTGTTGTCTGATAATAGGGAATTAGGTTCTCATTGCAAACCTCATATGAACCTCGGATCTGGTTAACAACCAACTGCGAGTCACCATAAGCTTCCAGGTATCTGATCCCCACTTCTTTTGCGAGTTGGAGCCCAATGACTAGAGCGTTATATTTGGCTACTGTCACCCTCATTTCTCGTATTTTCCGTATTTCCCGTATTTCGTATTTATACTCGTATCTAGATTTTGGCATGTATTTTTATTTTTCTCAACTTGTGGAATTTTGGTATTTTTCGTATTCTTGGGTTTTTGACATGGCTCGGTTTTAATTGGATTGGGTTTGGTTTGGTTTAATGAGCATTGGATCACCTTAGCCTATACTCCACCCTCAACACACCACATCCCACCCTCTTTATAACTCCACCAACTTTTTCTCTCTCTTTATAAACCACCATTATTTCTTCTTCTCCTTCCTCAACACAACTCTCTTCTCCTTCCTCTCCACACACCCACCCATAGGCAAGTGCACCTTGCCACCACATGAGAACCCTCTTTTATTGGTCTATTTGCTAGATTAGGACATGGTGATCAACATTAGTACTTGGGATTTTATGATTTGGAGTCTCCATTGTTCTAGATCTAGGTTTTCCCTATTTTCGATTTTGCATGGTTTTGATCTACTTAAGTTGGATTTCTATGGGTTTTGATGTTTTCATGTGGAAGAGAGTTCAATTCCACCCTGGTTAGAACTTTGGAAATCTGGATTTGGAGTTCGGATGGCCAAGTTGTGATGCCTTGAAGTTCTAGAACCATGGAAGCTTCTTCTCAGCCATGGAGAAGAAGACCCTTTTCTGCTTGCGTGCTTTTGCACGTACGCAGCTCTCTGGCGTGCATGACTTTTCACATATGCAGCTCTCTGGCGTGCGTGACTTTTTACGTACGCAGCCCTCATGCGTGCGTGACTTTTCACGTATGCCGCTCTCCTGCGTGCGTGACTTTTCACGTATGCCGCTCTCTGGCGTGCGTGACTTTTCACGTATGCAGCTCTCTGGTGTGCGTGACTTTTCACGTATGCCGCTCTCCTGCGTGCGTGACTTTTCACGTATGCAGCTCTCTGGCGTGCGTGACTTTTCACGTATGCCGCTCTCCTACGTGCATGACTTTTCACGTATGCCGCTCTCCTGCGTGCGTGACTTTTGAACGTACGCAGCTCATGCGTGCGTGAGTTTTGAACGTACGCAGCCCTCATGCGTGCGTGACTTTTGAGCGTACGCAGCTCCTGCATGCGTGACTTTTGAACGTACGCAGCCCTCATGCGTGCGTGACTTTTGAGCGTACGCAGCTCTCATACGTGCGTGACTTTGAGCGTACGCAGCTCTCTTGACCCTTTGCTTAAACCATTGGCCCTTTTGTCATGAACTTGATTTTACTTAATATGTTTGGAATGACTATTGTACATGGCATGGTATGATAAGGAACTAGCATAACACGACAGTGACCCGTAGTGGGGCACTTCTGACATGACCAACCTGACATGATAGTGGCCCGTCGTGGCGCACTCCTGACAAGTACCCTGACATGATATATCTTGATGCTGTTGCGACGGCTAAATTAACTTGACTTGCCTTGAAACCGTGGGTAGTTCTTCTTGCTTGCTTGATTAATCCACTTATCCTGTCTTGCATCATGTCTAGGAGGGGACTCCTGAGTACCACGGTCAGGAGTACCTACTAAAATGGATTAAGTTTAATAACTAGAATAACTCAGTAGTCATGAAGAGATGACACAGCTACAGGCAATCCCGTTACCTGGGCGCTCTTGGGATCTGTAGCCTGCCGTCGAGTAGGGCACATTTCCAGCACACCGTCGTGCGTTGCACCCTCTAAGTCACCTAAGGGTACATTTGTCTCCCGGGCAATGTACCCACCAGAATTCAACCCCTAACTTTTGACCTGGGTAACCTGGATGGTCTACAGGGCTTGTGGCTGTGGAACAATCTCACTGCATCTTGTTAGTAATTAGGTCTATGATAACCCTAGTTAGTTAAAGTAGTAAGCCGTAGAATCTGCTTGGCCGTGATTGATTGAATGAGGTATAACTAGTCTAACCATGTCTTGATCCAGTACAAGATTGCTCCCTGTCTGGATTTCCTGCATTATTATCTTGCCGATAAATGGTGGGAAACCAAGTTCTGTTCAGATGAAGGGTTACAACCCCGGTCCTTGTTTGGTTTATGGGTTGTAACCTGGCTGTCGGAATAGTTCCATGGTTATCTCGTCGTATATCATCCTGCCATATTTTTCGTAATTCTAGTTTTAAATATTAGATTTTCTTGTGCTAATTGCTGGCTTTTGTTCTTATTTCGTGGCCCCCTTGTGGCACTTGCTCTTTCTGGGGTTGACCCAGCTGGTTTTGTGTGGCCAGATTTCGGAGCAGCTCCCGAGGATCTTCCAAGCTTCCAGCCCGATGGTGGCGACTAGAAGGAACCCGGGCTACGAGTGGGTTTTCTATTTTGTTTCGCTCACTCTATTGTAAAAATTATTCTTTTGAGGCGTTTAGCCGACGAGCACCTGTTAGCTCGATGCACTTTACTTACTGTCTGCCTACGGGCTGTAAACATGATTAACAAATCCTAGGGTTGATCATGTACGACTAAACTCTTGCTAGTCCTAACATTTTGAAATGACTAGCTTCATGATCAGTTGAATATGTAATATTTGGGACGCCTTATTATTGTATATTTAATGATCAAACATCTTGCTACCTTACTTACTTGCTTGTGACTGAGACATTAGGCTTGTTCAGGACCATAAGAGACTGTTGGCTTGTAGTAAACCCTCATATATCTGGACAGCCGTGACCGTATATCGAGGTGGTTTCCATTTCAATATACGTAGCTGGCTATGTCTGCCCCCGCTCTCCAGTATTCTGGTTCTGGGGCATGACATGGTTTAAGTGGTGGCCCATGCAGGTCTTGTCAATCAAGAAATATGAGGGTTTACCGAATAGATGTCTCAATCAGTATTTGCCCTTGATGTCCGCCCGTATTTTCAAATCCCTAAAATTCTTGCCCTGATTACATGCTTGTATCGTTGATCTGTCCTGGCCCTTCCTTATTGTTTCCCTGTGTCGTCTTCCTCAGCGGCTCTGTACCTGACCCTGTCGATCAGCAAGGAGGAGCACCTCCCGTGGACCAGCAGCAACCTGGAGATCAAGCCCAGCATTCCGGGGTAGCCTCCAGAGTGATACCTACTGGAGGAGAGTCACCAGTTCGGCCCGTCCAGCCCGCAGAGCCAGATGATGGTACCTTGGTAGGTCTCATCAGAACCTTAATAGCTTTCCAGGATCGTCGAAGCGACGCCCTGCACCAGACAGTTCAAGATGCTTTGATCCGAGGCAGACATCCAGGGAACCAGGCGGCCAACAGCTTCAAGCGATTGAACCCTCCTTTCTTCGAAGGCAGCGAGGATACGATTGCCGTGGATGTATGGCTTCAGGATACCGAGGTGATTCTGGAAGCAGCTAGGACACCCGAGAATAAGAAGGTGGCGGTGGTACGCCTGCAGTTGTTGGACTTGGCTCACAGTTGGTGGGCAGCGCAAGCCATGGGATTAGTGGTACCCATTGCTTGGGCAGTATTTAGAGAGAGATTCCAGACGAAGTATTTCGATGCTGTGGCTCGGTACGACATGCAGACCAGATTTACCAACTTGAAGCAAGGAGGCAGAACAGTCGACAGTTATGCATCGGAGTTTTCTTGGCTCAGTAGGTTTGCCCCCACCTTGGTGGCGACCGAGTTTGATAGGGCCCAACGGTTCCAGCAGGGACTGCATTTGGAGATCTTGTTGGCGGTTGAGCAGTTCGAGCACCAGACATTCGATGCAGTATTAAGAGCAGCTAGGAGGCATGAGTACACCTCCCAGAGGATCGTGGATAGGACCGAAAGTAGGAAGCTGTCCCACAGTCAGATGCACCAATCATCAGCTCCAGCCCCGGCAGCTAGGGGATTGACTATTGGAACTCCGAGGCGGGCGGCCTCAGTAACGACGGTTCAGCATTCGACCCCGACGTACCCGCAGCAGCAGAAGCAGAAGCAGACTTCCGCGATGGGATGTTCTCATTGCGGTAAGCCAGGCCATGTAGTGGCGGACTGTCGCAGGGCGCAGGGATTGTGCCTGGCTTGTGGAGCAGCAGATCATAGGATAGGGGCTTGCCCGAATAGGGGTGGTTCATCAGCATCCAACCCTTCTAGCTCTTCAGTGAGAGGACCGGCCCCAGTACCAGTTCAGCAGCAGCAGTATCAGTCTTCGAGACCCTTGCCGCCTCAGTCTCAGGCATTCCAGCAACAACACCCCCAGCAGTATGCACAAGCCCAAGCTCAGACCCAGAATAGGCAGAGAGGTTTCCAGCAGAGGGGACCAGCAGCCAGAGGACAAGGTCAGGCCATGATAATGGCTATGGAAGAAGAAGTTGCACCAGGTGAGGTTGTGGCAGGTACTATTCTCGTCAACTCCTCTCCAGCATCTGTATTATTTGATTCTGGTGCATCGCATTCATTTATGTCTGCACGATTCGCGACACGGATAGGATTGGAACCCGAGTCATTATCAGTGAGGCTCAATATACTTACTGGTAATGGCCTCGTGGGCGTAGATCGAGTGTTTTCCTCGTGTCGGATCGTAGTTAGCGGTAGGGAGTTTCCCGCTAGATTCATAGAGTTTCCTATGGCAGACTATGATGTAGTCCTAGGCATGGATTGGTTGAGGAACCAGTATGCTAGGATAGACTGCCATATCGGCAGAGTTGTCTTTAGTATCCCCGGCGAGCCAGAGTTTTCGTTTTCCAGAGGCACAGTGGAGCCATCTTCCCCAGCATTACAGATGGCAGTAGCAGCAGTGCAGTTACCCCAGATAGTTGAAGAGTTTCCAGATGTCTTCCCTGAGAAGCTTCCAGGAATGCCGCCAGAGCGGGAGATTGAGTTCACTATAGACTTGATTCCCGGGACAGCACCAGTATCAGAGCGAGTCTACAGGATGGCGCCTTCAGAGTTGGAAATCTTATACAAGATGACGAAAGAACTGAGGACCAAGGGATTCATCCGTGCTAGTGGATCGCCTTAGGGAGCCCCGATGCTTCTTGTGAAAAAGAAGGATGGTACATCCAGGCTATGTGTTGATTATCGTACCTTGAATTCGGTGACAATCAAGAACAGATACCCTCTTCCGAGGATAGATGACTTGTTTGATCAGCTCAGAGGGGCTTCAATGTTTTCGAAGATTGACTTGCGGTCAGGATACCACCAGATCAGAGTCAGAGAGCAGGACATCCCGAAGACAGCATTCAGATCGAGGTATGGACATTGGGAGTTCCTTGTTATGCCCTTTGGAGCGACCAATGCGCCGGCCGTATTTATGGACCTCATGAATCGCATTTTCATGCCTTACTTGGATCAATTTGTGATCATGTTCCTAGATGACATCCTGGTCTACAGCAAGAGTGAAGCAGAGCATGAGCAGCATCTCAGAGTCGTCCTCCAGACGCTTAGGGAGCATCAATTGTACGCCAAGTTCAGTAAATACGAGTTCTGGCTCGATCGCATTTCATACTTGGGTCACATTATTACCCGAGGAGGAGTGGAAGTGGATCCCCAGAAGATTGTGGCTATCGAGTCATGGCCGGTACCCAGCTCAGTGGCAGAGGTTCGCAGCTTCCTTGGATTGGCCGGCTACTACCGGCGGTTTATTTCAGATTTCGCAAGGATTTCAGCGCCGATGACCCAGTTGACCCGCAAGGATGTGCCGTTTGTTTGGACAGCAGAGTGTTAGGAATCATTTAAGAAGTTAAAGCGAGGTTTGATAACGGCTCCCATTCTCACCCTTCCAGATGGGACCGGAGGATTCACAGTTTATTGTGACGCTTCAGGCAGGGGATTGGGGTGTGTCTTGATGCAGCATAGGAAGGTAATATCTTACGCGTCGCGTCAACTACGTGATCATGAGAAGAATTATCCGACCCACGACTTGGAATTGGCGGCGGTAGTTGTTGACCCAAAGTCACAGTCAACCAAATATCGATCACATTGACTAAATAATACTTGTAATAATTCAATACGACACACGACGTCTACATCAAGCTCAAGTCAGACGACAACTCAGTCTTTGCATTTCAGTTATATATGAGTCTGTATTTTACACTTTTATTGAGTCTAGACTGTTGTAAACTGTGTCATGCTGAGCTCTTGAGACTTGACCAAAAGCCTACCAAAATCCATAAACTCCACCATCCAGAAAATGTCCATTGATCCCCAAGAACCAGTTCTGTGCTCTGGAGATAGAGTTCGGGCCGAACTCTGTCCCCTAAAAATCAGCAACCTTAATTTTAGGGTTAGCTGGTTGCAAGTTGTCCAACGGCCAAATATTTGAAATTTCCTACCCGAATTCTGGCCGAATTCTGCCTACAAAAACCCTATAAATATGCCAAGAATTCTCTCATTTCAAATCATTCAATCTTCTCTTCTCTTCTCTCTTAAAGCTCAGATAAGCCATATCCTTCCCATCTACTAGCCACAAGCTTTCCTAAGTCTCGAGTGCTCAGCATCTCTCAGTTAGGAGTCTTGTGCAAGAGTTGAAGAAGTCGCTTGGAAAATTCCAAGCAAATCGCCACTGCGATCCTCTGTAAGAAGTTGACGTGCTCTTCTGAAGAAAAGGCACGGGTTGTAAACTACTATTTTATAAATAGTGGATTTAATCCTGAACTAGAGTTCTCAGGCCTGGACTAGTCCTCTACGAGGGAAACCAGGTTAAAATCGGCTGTGTTTGCGTATGCTCCCTTCTCACTTTAAATTTCACATTTACTCTGATTAGTTTTGTTTGTGATAGAGTTGAATTTTTAATTGGATATTATCTCTATAAACTCTATTCACCCCCCTCTAGAGTTGCCATCTGTTCTTCAATTGGTATCAGAGCTCTGTTCTCTTTACAAGGATTTACATCCTAGAGCTGATCCATGGCAACCACACAATCCTTGATTTCCAATCACGGTGAAGGACGGTCCACTCATAGGCCTCCCCTATTTGATGGAACTAACTACACGTATTGGAAAACAAGGGTGAGTTTTTATCTCAAGTCTCTAGACTTTGACCTGTGGACTATCGTTACTGACGGTTACAAAAAGCCCGCCAGGATAGTTGTCAACAGTGATCTCATTGAGAAATCACATGACAAATATTCTGACAAGGAGAAGAAACAGGCAAGTCTAGACGCGAGAGCTATTAATGCTTTATTCTGTGCTATAGACAGGAATGAGTTCAACAGGGTATCCACATACACCACATCCCACGAAGTATGGAAGCTTCTAGAAGTGATGCATGAAGGAACCACCCAAGTCAAGGAATCAAAAATAAGTCGTCTCACTCAAGAATACGAGGCTTTCAAGATGAAGCCAAACGAGACGATCACGCAAATGTTCACAAGATTCCTCGACATCATCAACCCCCTGTCTTTGCTTGGGAAACAATATTCAAATCACGAGAAGATTCGCAAGCTACTTAGGAGGCTACCAAAAATTTGGAACCCTAATGTGACAGCCATCATAGAAGGAAACGATCTCACAATCATGTCCATGGAGACCTTGATGGGAAAGCTAATGACTCATGAGCTTGACCTCAAGGACTTCGAAGAGCCTGCTCCTAAGGCTATGGAGATCGCACTCAAAGCTCACCGACGGAGGGCTGAACCCGAAGAGACGGATGACGACAACTCAGAAGATGATGATCAAGCCCTCATGGTTCGCAACTTCAAGAAATTCCTTCGCTTCAACCGAAGAAAGAAGGAACCATAAGAAGATGAAGAAGAAGAGCCTACTTGCTACGGTTGCAAGAAGACGGGACATGTCCGAAAAGACTGTCCATTCTCAAAGAAAAGCAACCGCTATGAGAAGCCATACAAGAAGACCTCTTCAAAGAAATATGCCAACACAAGCATCTGGCATGAAAGCGATGCTAGTGACTCCGAGGAAGAAAAGATATCTCCTCAAGATACGGCTAATGTTTGCCTAATGACAACATCCGACAAGGTATCTAACGAAACTCTTGACGACTTCACTTTTGATGAACTTGGCGATGCTTTCACCGATTTACTTAGTGACCATAAAAAGGTCATTAGTAAATACAGACAAGCCAAGGACAAAATCAAAAGTCATGAAGTTGAAATCCAAAGACTATCTCTTTTACTTGATAATATTAGAGACACTGCACCCACGGATGTCACTGATGAGGTATCTAAGCTTAAGATAAGCTTACATGATGCCGAGGCACGTATTGAGCAACAAACACAAGAAATCACAACACTCAACACGGAGCTTGCAGAAGAAAAGAATAGACACAAGATTACCATTACTAAGTTGCATGGTTTGAATGCTAAGATTACTGAATTGCAAGCTGTCTCTAAGAAACTAGAGACTAAATTGGGAAAACAGGTTGCTCAACCTCAAACCCAATCACATGAGACACACACAAAGCATGACACTACTCATACTAGTCAACCACGTCATACTCATGCTGCTCACAATCATGCTTACATGTACACACACTTTCACAAACCTCATGCACGTAGAAATAATCATCATATGTCACATAAACATCATGATACAAGTAGATTCAGTCATCATCATGTTGCAAAAAGACACAATCAACATCACTCCACATATAGACAATCTCATCATGCCATGCTATATAGACAATCTCATCATGTCATGCCATATAGACAACATCATCATGTCATGCCATATAGACAACATCATTATGCCATGCCATATCAACAATATCACCATGCCTCTCTATATAGTCATCATCACCATGCTGAATCTACTTATCATCAATTTTCTTATAGACATCATCAGCATGCTCCTAATATAAACAGAAATGCTACATGCACCTATTGTGGTTTACATGGACACATATCACCACAATGTAGAATCAGAAGATTAGTTGATAAAAAGATATATGCATGGTTTCCAAAAGCTAACTTTTCAGGACCCTCAAGAACTTGGGTACCAAAGGTCACATCTACTCTTGATGTAGGTGGACCTTCCCTCCTCAACTAAGAGTAAGTGGATTCTCGATAGTGGATGCTCGCGACACATGACGGGAGACGCACATCTTTTCGCATCACTATCGATGAAGAGAGAAGGATATGTATCCTTCGGAAATAACCTAAAAGGTTATATTATAGGTAATGGTATTATTGGTTATCCTCCCTCTCCCGTAATAAAGGATGTCTGCCTAGTGACCGAGTTAAAGCATAACTTGCTCAGCATCAGTCATCTTGCTGACCATGGTTATGACATTAACTTTGGACAAAACAAATGCCTTATTTATGATAGGTCAACAGGAGACATTGCTTTTGAAGGGGTAAGAGAGGACAACATTTATATTTTCTATCTGTCTCTAGATACTAACCATGCAGGTAGATGCCTATATGCTCACACAGATGAACGGTTACTATGGCACCAGCGTCTTGGTCATGCCAACATGGATACTATATCCAGGCTATCAACCAAGAAGCTAGATAGAGGCTTGCCCGACATCACATTCAAAAAGGATACCGTATGTGCCGAATGTGTGTTGAATAAGGCAACCAAATCATCTTTCCATTCCATAAACTCTGTAAGCACTACTAGACCCCTGCAACTACTTCATATGGATTTATTTGGTCCTAGTAGAGTAGCCAGTCTTGGTGGAAAATTCTATGCATTTGTTATTGTTGATAATTTCTCAAGATTTACTTGGATTTTCTTTCTTACTTATAAAAGTGATGCTATTTCAGTTTTTAAGATTTTTGTTAAGAAAGTTCAAAACGAAAAAGGCTACATGATCACTCGAATCCGAAGTGATCATGGAGTCAAATTCGAAAATTTTGATTTTGAAAAGTTTTGTGATTCCAATGGTTTTGATCATGAGTTTTCTTGTCCAAGAACTCTCCAACAAAATGGTGTTGTGGAGCGAAAGAATAGAACTCTTGACGATATGGCTAGAG
Organism: Iris pallida; assembly: GCA_029216955.1. Classification (NCBI taxonomy): domain Eukaryota; kingdom Viridiplantae; phylum Streptophyta; class Magnoliopsida; order Asparagales; family Iridaceae; genus Iris; species Iris pallida. The sequence goes on along the minus strand of JANAVB010023000.1, from coordinate 230,644 downwards.
TCATGTTGAACAAGTTTTCACTTCCGAAATACTTTTGGGCTGAAGCTGTCAGTACAGCATGCCACATTTTAATAGGGTACTTATTCGTCCTATTACGAAAAAGACACCCTATGAGCTTTGGTATGGGAGAACCCCAAATGTTTCCTATTTTAAAGTTTTTGGCTGTAGATGTTTTATCCTTAACACCAAAGACAACTTAGGCAAATTTGATGCCAAAGCTGACGATGGTATTTTCTTGGCTATGCTGCTAAGAGTAAGGGATATAGAGTTTTTAACAAACGCTCTTTAATTGTGGAAGAGTCTACAAATGTGACTTTTGATGAAGATAACAGTGTAGCAGCTACTCTTGATGATGATGTTGAACCATCAACGTCTACTCCAATGAACACCACAACCGAAACAAATTCTCTGGAAAGCTTGCCTAAGAAATTCTCTTTCAAGCCTTCTCATCCAGAAAATTTGGTAATCGGTGAGATTTCACGAGGAGTAACTACTAGATCATCATTAAGAGACTCTATTACTAGCACTGCCTTTATTTCACAAATTGAGCCTAAAAACATTTTAGAAGCTTTCAATGATGAATTTTGGATTTCTGCTATGCAAGAAGAACTCAACCAATTCGAGAGAAGCCAAGTATGGGAACTCGTTCCTAGACCGGCTAATCACTCAATTATTGGTACTAAATGGGCTTTTAGAAACAAAGTAAATAAAGATAGTTCAGTCACACGCAACAAAGCTCGTCTAGTAGCCCAAGGATACAACCAAGAGGAAGGTATCGACTACGATGAGGCATATGCTCCTGTTGCTAGATTAGAATCCATTCGGATGCTTTGTGCGTTTGCAAAATTTCAAAATTTCAAATTATTTCAAATGGATGTTAAAAGTGCTTTCTTGAATGGTTTTATTAAGGAGGAAGTTTATGTAAAACAACCCCTAGCTTTGAAAATTACAAATTTCCCGACCACGTGTTCAAGTTAAAGAAAGCGCTATACGGCCTCAAACAAGCCCCCAGAGCTTGGTATGAACGGCTTAGCAACTTCTTACTTGAGAAAGGTTTTTCAAAAGGGAAAATTGACACTACACTTTTCATAAAGTCTTTGAAGGACACTATTCTTTTAGTTCAAATATATGTAGATGATATTATTTTTGGTTCTACTGATGAAACCCTTTGTCAAGATTTTGCCAAGTGTATACAGACCGAGTTTGAGATGAGCATGATGGGTGAGCTCAACTACTTTCTTGGACTGCAAGTCAAACAAATGTCAAATGGAACCTTCATCTGTCAGTCGAAGTATACAAAGGACATGCTGAAGAAATTCGACCTTGATAACGTCAAACCTATCAGCACTCCTATGGCTACTTCAACTAAGCTTGAACCAGATGACAGCGGCAAACCCGTAGATCAACGTAAGTATCGAGATATGATAGGCAGTCTACTCTATCTTACTGCTAGTCGCCCTGATATAATGTTTAGCATTTGCCTGTGTGCTAGATATCAAGCAAATCCTAAGGAATCACACATGACCGCAGTTAAGCGTATCTTTAGATACCTTAAAGGTACGGTTACAGTGGGCCTATGGTATCCCAAGTCAATATCATTTGACCTCATTGGTTACTCTGATGCTGATTTTGCGGGATGCAAGGTCGACCGTAAAAGTACGATCGGTACGTGTCATTTATTAGGAAAGGCTTTAGTCTCTTGGTTTAGCAAAAAGCAGAATTCTGTCGCACTATCCACAACAGAAGTTGAATACATAGCAGTTGAGCGTTGTTGTGCACAAATTCTGTGGATGAAGCAAACCCTTGATGACTATAATTTATCTTTCATACATATTCCTATTTTTTTGTGACAACACTAGTGCTATAAACTTGACTAAGAACCCTATTTGTCACTCACGCACAAAGCACATTGAAATTCGACACCAATTTTTGCGTGATCATCAGCAAAATGGCACGATTAACTTAGAATTTATTGACACTGATCATCAGTTAGCTGATTTCTTCACAAAGCCATTATCCGAAGAGCGCTTCAATTTCCTCTGTCGTAAACTTGGAATTTTAGATGAAGCCGTCATAAATTAAAATACACCTGCGTAAATATCGATTATATTGTGATTCTCTTATAATGAACTTGCTATGAGTACAAGCCGAAAGGGCCCTTCTGACAACAAGGCGTAAAAGCCTAAGCGACACGGTGCACTAGTCCTCAGGACTACCGCTAGCTGGGATCCGGCCCCTGCAGCTAACTCATGGCAAATTCAAAATATTGAATTATAATATAACTCCTTGTTTATTATACGGTACATTTTGATTTATCACTTGCTGATTTACTATTTTTCAATCTTATATTGCTATCTTTCTACTTCCACTATCTGGTTTATTGAAATTCTTAATCATTTATCTTTGACTTATCTTGATTTCCCATACTTAACCAATTTTTCATTCTTTCAGCCTGATTTCAGTTCTGGGACAAGGACCCAGAATTCGGGCCGAACTCTGCCCTTACCAAAGTTCGGACCGAGTTCGGCCTCCCTGTTCTAAAATCGGGGACATGTTCCAGCCGTTGATCAAAACTTGATCCAATGGTCCTGATTCACTCCGACCAAGAGAAACCCTTCCCTTATATTCGGTTTCTCTTCCTCCTCAATCTTTCTTACCACCTTTTCTTCTTCTCCTCCACTATTTTCTTAAAACCCTAATCCTAGTTTTCTCTCCATAGTGCTCCATCTCTCACCAAAATCAAGGAGAAGGGCTATTTTCTCATTTTCTTTCACTGTTCATCATTTATTTGAGGTATAACTTACTCTTCTTCTCTATTTCAATATTATATACTTTGTGCTATGGCTCCTCGCTTGTTCAACCGTGGAAGAGAATTCGGACCGAGGGAGCGTCCTCGTCGAATCCTTCCTCCTCCCGTTGAGCAACCCGTTGAACAACATCAACCACCTCATCCATTATTCAACCCTTCACGTCCACGTGACCCAAACACCTACGACGACCGAATTTTTGTATCACTAGAAGCATCAAATGAATGGTTTAGTGATTTTTGGACACGTCCGGTGTTTGCGGGACACCCCATTAACTTCACAATTTTCTCTCAATATGATGCACTCTTCCATGACCTCTGTCTTGACGAACTTGTTACTTCTAATTCGGTCGTATATCGTAGTGCCATACAAATGTTTTACTGCAACTTGACTCATGATGATACTCACATCTATTCACGTGTTGCGGGTATCGATATCTCATTTGATGATTTTGACTTAGCCGAATATTTTGATCTTCAAGAGCCCAATTCTTGGGAAAAGCTTGTTGAAGCTCGGTCGTTCCGTTTTCCTCGACGGGACTTCCCTTGAAAGCTTCAAGGACGATCTGTGCACTCCGAACACACGTCCTCGCAAGCTTATGGCTAAATATCTAAATCCATATTTCTATGAACTTCATCGGATTGTTTTCAATACCATTCTACCCAAAGCGGGTTCTACCGATGAAATTACATATTTTGAAATATCAGCTTTGTATCATCTCCACTTTTGTGTTCCTTTCAATCTTCCACGTACCATGATGGACTGGATGATTAACTGTAGGAAGAAACCACGAGCCTTGGTTTATGCCTTATATCTTCCTATGGTCTTTCGTGCGTTCCATGTACCTATTCATGATTGTCCTTTCTTGCCTGCTCCTGCCTTCCTATCTAAGGCACGACGACTTCAGGCAGTCGTAGCCTCTCCTGCCACTTCTGAGCATTTCGATGATGAGGAGCCCGACGCCCCTCCACTTGGACAGGATGCTCCACCTCCTCCTGCTACTCTTGACTCCATCCAGACCATGCTCCGAGATCGCTTTACCTTAGAGGACGATCGCTGGACTCAGATGGACTACCGTACTACCTTGCAGATGAGTGCCCTCAGCAACTCGCTGCACGATATTCGGTATTCCATGTCCCGTCATCCTTCTATGCCCATTCCCATGGAGCGGGATCCCGGTCGCGAGGGATATCGCATTGACGATCCCTGGGTCATGCGCTACCTGGATCCGGGTGCTGCTATTATGGACCCCAGCCGTTCCTTCACTGATCCCTCCGACTCCGTTGGGCCTTCTCGTGCTCCATGATGGAGATGGCTTCCACCAGATGATGCTGCATGCTGATCATAGTTTATGTTTTATGCTTTCCAGTTTTTCAGTTGTTTAGTTGGATTTATGTACTTGGTTTATCAGTACTCTTTATGTTTTAGTTGTGATGACTCTTATGATTACTCTTTATGTTTTAGTTGTGATGACTCTTATGATTATCATAGCTCTCTTACTCTCTGCTCGTTATATTCATATGTAGTTTCTTCTCTTTTGGTGTGTTTGCCCATTATTACTTGCTTATATTGCTAAATGCCAAAAGGGGAAGAGATTTGTATATTGTATTCAATATAGTTTTTGTATATATGTGCTTTTGGTGCTTTTTGGGAGATATTCCTTATCAGGCCACATGGTTCAATGCATCATTTACGGGGGAGCTATCCTTTTTAGCTCGGCACCGATTATGGGGGAGCTATGCTTTTGTCATTGATTGTGTCCAGGTATGAATATTGAATATACAATTATTATTTTGTCAATTATCAATATGGGGGAGATTGTTGACCCAAAGTCACAGTCAACCAAATATCGATCACATTGACTAAATAATACTTGTAATAATTCAATACGACACACGACGTCTACATCAAGCTCAAATCAGACGACAGCTCAGTCTTTGCATTTCAGTTATATATGAGTCTATATTTTACACTTTTATTGAGTCTAGACTGTTGTAAACTGTGTCATGCTGAGCTCTTGAGACTTGACCAAAAGCCTACCAAAATCCATAAACTCTACCATCCAGAAAATGTCCATTGATCCCCAAGAACCAGTTCTGTGCTCTGGAGACAGAGTTCGGGCCGAACTCTGCCTCCACACAGAGTTCGGGCCGAACTCTGTCCCCTAAAAATTAGCAACCTTAATTTTAGGGTTAGCTGGTTGCAAGTTGTCCAACTGGCCAAATATTTGAAATTTCCTACCCGAATTCTGGCCGAATTCTGCCTACAAAAACCCTATAAATAGGCCAAGAATTCTCTCATTTCAAATCATCCAATCTTCTCTTCTCTTCTCTCTTAAAGCTCAGATAAGCCATATCCTTCCCATCTACTAGCCACAAGCTTCCTAAGTCTCGAGTGCTCAGCATCTCTCAGTTAGGAGTCTTGTACAAGAGTTGAAGAAGTCGCTTGGAAAATTCTAAGCAAATCGCCACTGCGATCCTCTGTAAGAAGTTGACGTGCTCTTCTGAAGAAAAGGCACAGGATTGTAAACTACTATTTCACAAATAGTGGATTTAATCCTGAGCTAGAGTTCTCAGGCCTGGACTAGTCCTCCACGAGGGAAACCAGGTTAAAATCGGCTGTGTTTGCGTATGCTCTCTTCTCACTTTAAATTCCGTATTTACTCTGATTAGTTTTGTTTGTGATAGAGTTGAATTTTTAATTGGATATTATCTCTATAAACTCTATTCACCCCCCTCTAGAGTTGCCATCTGTTCTTCAGTAGTGTTTACTTTGAAGTTGTGGAGACACTACTTGTACGGAGATAGAGTGGAGATCTTTACTGATCATAAGAGCCTGAAGTATGTTTTCACCCAGAAGGACCTTAATATGCGGCAGAGAAGATGGCTCGAGCTACTGGTGGACTATGATATGGATTTGCAGTATCATCCTTGAAAGGCCAACGTTGTAGCAGATGCATTGAGCAGGAGAGCCAGAGTTTATTTCCTGACGGCGCAACCAGAATTATTGGCAGATCTTCAGAAGATGGGAATTGAAGTGGTTCTTCCAACCAACGTGGCATTGATGGCCAGCCTACAGGTTCAGTCCAGCATAGTTGAGAGAATTCGGGTGGCACAGTCAACAGATTCCAAGATCCAGCAACTCAGAGCAGAGTGTGAAGCAGGAAGAAGGCCAGAGTTATGTATCCATAAAGACGGTACTACTTCGGCACGACACTCGTCTTTGTGTACCCAGTGGAGATATCAGACAGGAAGTCATGGCAGAAGCCCACAGTTCGCAATATTCTATTCATCCGGGTGGTACGAAGATGTACCGTGATATTCGTCAGCATTTCTGGTGGAATGGCATGAAGAGGGAGATAGCCCGGTTTGTCTCTCGGTATTTGGTTTGCCAACAGGTTAAAGCCGAACATCAGAGGCCCGCTGGACTTCTTCAACCCTTACCGATCCCAGAATGGAAATGGGAAACATATAACCATGGATTTCGTGACCGGATTGCCCAGATCTTCGACCGGCAGAGATGCTATTTGGGTGATTGTGGACAGGCTTACCAAGGTGGCACACTTTCTTCCATTCAGAGTTGGACAGTCGACGGCGCAGTTAGCAGAGATGTATCTCAGGCAGATCGTCAGGCTTCATGGGGTGCCAGTCAGCATCACCTCGGACAGGGATTCAAGATTCACATCACACTTTTGGCGCAGCTTGCAGAAGAGTTTGGGGACTCATCTTCAATTCAGCTCAGCTTATCACCCACAGACTGATGGTCAGTCAGAGCGCACAATCCAGACTCTTGAAGATATGTTGAGATCCTGTACCCTTGACTTTGGTGGTTCATGGGAGAATCATCTGTACCTGGTAGAATTCTCGTACAACAACAGTTATCAGGCCAGTATCCAGATGGCACCCTTCGAGGCTCTTTATGGCAGGAAGTGCAGATCCCCACTAGCATGGGACGATGTCGGGGAGAGGCAGATGCTCGGACCCGAATTGATTTCCCAGACGGTTGAAGTGGTCAGGAAGGTCAGAGATCACCTCCGAGTTGCCCAGGACCGCCAGCGCCACTGGGCCGATGCTCATCGGCGTCCCTTAGAATTTGCTGTCGGCGACCATGTATTCTTTAGGATCTCGTCTAACCGCGGCGTCATTCGCTTTGGCAGTGCGGGAAAAGCTTAGTCCTAGGTATATAGGGCCGTTCGATATTCTAGAGCGAGTAGGAGATGTATCCTATCGTCTCGCTCTTCCGCCGTCGCCAAGTGAGGTGCATGATATATTCCATGTGTCCCAATTACGATGGTATATTCCAGGACCCGAGCCACATCCTAGACCATTCGGAATTGGTTATTGGTACCAACCTTTCGTATGAGGAGAGGCCCGTGTCTATATTGGACCGGAGGGAGAAGATACTCAAGAACAAGACTATTAAATTAGTCCGTGTTGCTTGGGGTCATCACTCTCTAGGTGAGTCAACGTGGGAGCGTGAGGACGACATCTGATCGCGATATCCCTACCTGTTTGACTCGTGAGGTATAATGTCTTTCTTATACCTTACGTCTTCCCTTCCTTGCTTGCATTGTATTGTATGATTGAACTGCTTAGTGTAACTTGCCTGTGCTTAATGTAGCTTGTCGTGACAATCTCTAGCTCCTTGATTAAATTCTGAGGACGGAATTCTTTTAAGGTGGGTAGAGTTGTCACCCTCATTTCCCGTATTTCTCGTATTTCGTATTTATACTCGTATCTGGATTTTGGCATGTATTTTTATTTTTCTCAACTTATGGAATTTTGGTATTTCTCGTATTCTTGGGTTTTTGACATGGCTCGGTTTTAATTGGATTGGGTTTGGTTTGGTTTAATGAGCATTGGATCACCTTAGCCTATACTCCACCCTCAACACACCACATCCCACCCTCTTTATAACTCCACCAACTTTTTCTCTCTCTTCATAAACCACCATTATTTCTTCTTCTCCTTCCTCAACACAACTCTCTTCTCCTTCCTCTCCACACACCCACCCATAGGCAAGTGCACCTTGCCACCACATGAGAACCCTCTTTTATTGGTCTATTTGCTAGATTAGGACATAGGTGATCAATATTAGTACTTGGGATTTTGTGATTTGGAGTCTCCATTGTTCTAGATCTAGGTTTTCCCTATTTTCGATTTTATATGGTTTTGATCTACTTAAGTTGGATTTCTATGGGTTTTGATGTATTCATGTGGAAGAGAGTTCAATTCCACCCAGGTTAGAACTTTGGAAATCTGGATTTGGAGTTCGGATGGCCAAGTTGTGATGTCTTGAAGTTCTGGAACCATGGGAGCTTCTTCTCAGCCATGGAGAAGAAGACCCTTTCCCTGCGTGCGTGTTTTTACGCGTACGCAGCTCTCTGCTTGCGTACTTTTGCACGTACGCAGCTCTCTGCTTGCGTGCTTTTGCACGTACGCAGCTCTCTGGCGTGCGTGACTTTTCACGTATGCAGCTCTCTGGCGTGCGTGACTTTTTACGTACGTAGCCCTCATGCGTGCGTGACTTTTCACGTATGCCGCTCTCCTGCGTGCGTGACTTTTCACGTATAACACCCAGTTTTCCAGATGAGGATAATTTTGAAATTTTGTAATTATAATTATTATTTATTGATTATTATTTCATATTATGATTTTTGGTGAATTTTTAATCATTTGTAAACTATTTAAAATTATGACTTGTGATTTTGACATTTTACTATTGTTTGGTTTTAATTTCGAGGAATTTGTCATCCCCAGTTTTCAGGAACATGGATATTTTTGTCATTTTGTATTTTTGAAATATTTTTGAAATTTACTTTATTATTTATGATATTTTTTTGGGATTATTTGAGTCGGGTTCGAATTTCAGCTCAATTCGACTTGAAACGGGGACCCGGGGGTAGTTTGACTCTAGTAGGACCCACACACTAGTTATGCATGGCCCACATGATATTAATTTTAGTCCACATGATAGAAATATTTTAGTTAGAGGTTAGACTAATTATTATGGATAAGGTTAGTGTGATTAGAGACTTTAGAATGACTAATTTAGCCCCAACCTAATTAGCCCTTTCCTAATACTCATAGAATAGGTTAGTAGGGGCTTTTGGACTTTTCCTAATAGGACAAAACCACCTTTATGGCCAGCCACAATAAGGATAGGGTTGAGCCTCCCATTTGTCATTATCCATCTATTTTCTCTCTCTTGTTCTTCCCCAAATTCCTAGAGAGCAATCCCTAGCAATTTCTCCACCAAATCCTTCCATTTCACCACCAAATCTTCTTCTTTCCTTCTCCATTCTAGCCAAGGAGGAAGCTACCCAAGTTTGGGAGGATTCAGGAGCTCGTTCGTGTCCTTTTGGAATCTCTACGTGTCGGTATCACTCCGGAAAGGTTTTTCTTCGATTCGATCTACCGGGAGGTATAAATCCTCTTCTCCTTTTCATTTCCTCATGCATATAGGTCTATTTTGAACCCATAGGAATGACCCCCATGGTTATTTCTCCATTTGTGTCCATTTTGTGTCCATTTGGAGGTCATAGGAGTGTCCTTTGTGTTGTGGATGTGTTCATGTTACATATATAGATTTATATATATATATATTGTAATGAGAGTGTATCTATATTTATATATGTAATAAATGGTTCATGATGATTATATAATCAAGTTTGTGAGTGTGGTTCCTCATATTATTATTGCTATTATTGTTGTGGATAATTATGATATATATTGTGTATTCTTTTGGCTCAAACTATCTAAATCCGTCATGATTTTTATCCACGTTTTTAATTTCAGCCCTAACTTAGAAATGTCATAACTTCTAGCTCAAAGTTCGGTTTAATCTCCATTTCTTTTAAAAGAAGCGTATTGAAGTTAGCTTTCCAAAAACATGTATTAATAGGCCTAATTCTTTCTGTAACTTTCTGGAGAATTATTTGAGTGTCAGCTGTACGAAAGACAAACGCGTTCTCGGTGTTTTCGCGATTCCGGGAGTTTCCGGAAACGAAAACGCAATCCGTTTGAAGTTTTGGAAAGCTAACACATAGATCTATAACATACTTTAATCCTAGATTTTAATTCATGCTGAGATGGTACAGTATTGATTATTAGTAGGAGTTACTATTCGACATATGCATTTTGTGCACCCTTGTGTGTAATATAATGTTCTATTTGATTTTAACCCATAGTTAATGTATATACATTATGTAATTAAATAGAGAATGCAAGCATAAGTAAATGTTTAAATAAATGATGTATGCGGTATAAGTATCCTATCTAATGTAAGCATGTATAAGTATGGCTTGTAATGAATATGTAGGTTCCATAGTATGTAATGTATGGTGCACATAGTAGTACAAGAGAATAAATGAATGATGAATGAATGAAAGCATGAATATAATGTAATAATAGATGTAATGTATGAAATATACAAGTTAATGAGATGTAATGTTCTATGTTAACACAAATCCTATATTACCTCATGTACCCCCTTACACTATGTTGACACTATCACACTTGACACATTGTTCACTTACACTTTGACACTCTTTGATATGTATACACTATGTATGCCCATTTAACTCTCACTTGCCCTTTTGCCATGTTCACATACACACACATAGCCTCTTAAATAAGTATTTATGAATATAGTTAACTTAGCTATGTATGTATATTATATATATGTTAGCATATTGTGTTGTAATATATAAGTTTATATAACCATTTGAAATGCCATGATTATAGACCTAATATTGAATACCAATATATGCATGTGTATATATGTGTAGACATATATAGCTTAAAGTAATAGATTACCTAGTGTATATCCAATGTGAATTCTTGCCTATTTGAGTATTGAATAATTGTATGCTATATAGAGTTGGGTGTATGTTGGCTTGTATAGCCTTGTATTGATGTGTGCTTGCTAGGATAGTCTTGGTTAGGCCTAGTAAGACTTGCTGGGTTAGGACATGACCTAGTTTGACCTAGTTTGACTAGTGCAGTTGACCAGAGTTGACCAAGGGTTGACTTTGGCCTAGTTTGACCTAGATTCATGTAGAATGCATTATAGTACTTTATATTACCCTTCTGGACATGTTGTGACTTGTGCTGTTCTAATTAGGAGCCAGACACCTCTCTTCGGACAGTATCTTTACCTTGGACATTCAGATATCAGGCGAGTACATTCTCTGATAGTTCTCTCATTTACTTGTCAATTACTGTACTTCAGTTCTAGTTAGTTGTATGCGATTCTCTGTTACAACACATGTAGATATTTCTGGATTCATGTATACGACACACTTTTATTTTCTGGCCTCTATTACTGGTATCATCTCTATTACTGGAATCACTTACTGGAATCATTTACTGGAATCATTTACTGGTATCATTATATTTTGGCTGGACTCATCTTGAATCATTGTGTCAGAATTCTGGATTCACTTGCTGGGAGGAGAAATACTAGAGTAAGACATGTAGACATACCCCAATCTGGAATCTCTCTACTGGAATCTACTGGAAGCATAGCCATCTCTCGCCTGATCAGTAAGGGATGTGCCTGATTACCCACAGCCGTTTACATGTCGAACTCGGTATTTTAAAATATACTGTTAGAGTATAGGCTGGACTCACCCTGGAATCTTTGATCACTATAACTGGAATCGTCCCTTACTGGATTCATCTTGTATTAGATTCATCTTGTACTGGACTTACATTGAGTTACACTTGTCTACATTGCTGTATGGACTTTACATCATATTATCCTGGTTCAGCTAGTTCTATTTTTACAGTCTTCATTGCTATGATTCTTCTCTTGTTTAGTTATTTTCTTTTCTTGCACTTTATCTGTCTTCTTACCATCATCTGAACATAAACTGCCATATTCATCAATACAACTGTCTATAACTGTTTTATAGTTCTCTGTCATTTACTTGGATTTTCTTGATGAGTTGTACTCATTCCTGTCCTGACTGGACCTGTTGATAAATTTTACAGATAGCCTGGAGGTTGCCATGCTAGCCTAGAGGAGACATAGTAGAGGTTGTATAGTTAGTTATTTCAGTTATATTGAGTTGTATTTATTCTATGGATTACTGTATTAAGCTTTGAGATATTTTCTGAGTTTGTATCTTAGACACTTAGACTTCTATCTGCTGTATCTCTTTGGATTTCATGCTTTATCTATCTACCATTATGCTCTACCTTAGATGTGATTGAGTTTACATTCTGCCATGTTACCCCCAATCGGGGAGTATAAACTGCATAGACTTATACTGTTAGATGCATGAGACCTAGGACAGCGTTCTACCGTCGACACTGCGGCGTAGGCTGGGCGTTGTTACGTTCTCGTGCCCTTACTCTAGGGTGCGGGTCGTGACATCACGTATGTCGCTCTCTGGCGTGCGTGACTTTTCACGTATACAGCTCTCTGGCGTGCGTGACTTTTCACGTATGCCGCTCTCCTGCGTGCATGACTTTTCACGTATGTAGCTCTCTGGCGTGCGTGACTTTTTACGTATGCAGCTCTCTGGTGTGCGTGACTTTTCACGTATGCCGCTCTCCTGCGTGCGTGACTTTTGAGCGTACGCAGCTCATGCGTGCGTGACTTTTGAACGTACGCAGCCCTCATGCGTGCGTGACTTTTGAGCGTACGCATCTCCTGCGTGCGTGACTTTTGAACGTACGCAGCCCTCATGCGTGCGTGGCTTTTGAGCGTACGCAGCTCTCATGCGTGCGTGACTTTGAGCGTACGCAGCTCTCTTGACCCTTTGCTTAAACCATTGGCTCTTAGAGTTTTAGTTTTATTTCTTTAAGCTTGGCTTTTCTATAGCCCTGTATATTGATATTTTATTAGATATTTTATGCCCATTTTATATCCTTACGCCTTTTGTCATGAACTTGATTTTACTTAATATGTTTGGAATGACTATTGTACATGGCATGGTATGATAAGGAACTAGCATAACACGACAGTGACCCGTAGTGGGGACACTCCTGACATGATAGTGGCCCGTCGTGGCGCACTCCTGACAAGTACCATGACATGATTTATCTTGATGCTGTTGCGACGGCTAAATTAACTTGACTTGCCTTAAAACCGTGGGTAGTTCTTCTTGCTTGCTTGATTAATCCACTTATCCTGTCTTGCATCATGTCTAGGAGGGGACTCCTGAGTACCACGGTCAGGAGTACCTACTAAAATGGATTAAGGTTAATAACTAGAATAACTCAGTAGTCATGAAGAGATGACACAGCTACAGGCAATCCCGTTAACTCAGTAGTCATGAAGAGATGACACAGCTACAGGCAATCCCGTTACCTGGGCGCTCTTGGGATCTGTAGCCTGCCGTCGAGTAGGGCACATTTCCAGCACACCGTCGTGTGTTGCACCCTCTAAGTCACCTAAGGGTACATTTGTCTCCCGGGCAATGTACCTACCAGAATTTAACCCCTAACTTTCGACCTAGGTAACCTGGATGGTCTGCAGGGCTTGTGGCTGTGGAACAATCTCACTGCATCTTGTTAGTAATTAGGTCTGTGATAACCCTAGTTAGTTAAAGTAGTAAGCCGTAGTATCTGCTTGGCCGTGATTGATTGAATGAGGTATAACTAGTCTAACCATGTCTTGATCCAGTACAAGATTGCTCCATGTCTGGATTTCCTGTATTATTATCTTGTCGATAAATGGTGGGAAACCAAGTTCTGTTCAGATGAAGGGTTACAACCCCGGTCCTTGTTTGGTTTACGGGTTGTAACCTGGCTGTCGGAATAGTTCCATGGTTATCTCGTCGTATATTATCCTGCCATGTTTTTCGTAATTCTAGTTTTAAATATTAGATTTTCTTGTGCTAATTGCTGGCTTTTGTTCTTATTTCGTGGCCCCTTGTGGCACTTGCTCTTTCTGGGGTTGACCCAGCTGGTTTTGTGTGGCCAGATTTCGGAGCAGCTCCCGAGGATCTTCCAAGCTTCCAGCCCGATGGTGGCGACTAGAAGGAACCCGGGCTACGAGTGGGTTTTCTATTTTGTTTCGCTCACTCTATTGTAAAAATTATTCTTTTGAGGCGTTTAGCTGACGAGCACCTGTTAGCTCGATGCACTTTACTTACTGTCTGCCTACGGGCAGTAAACATGATTAACAAATCCTAGGGTTGATCATGTACGACTAAACTCTTGCTAGTCCTAACATTTTGAAATGACTAGCTTCATGATCAGCTGAATATGTAATATTTGGGACGCCTTATTATTATATATTTAATGATCATACATCTTGCGACCTTACTTACTTGCTTGTGACTGAGACATTAGGCTTGTTCAGGACCATAAGAGACTGTTGGCTTGTAGTAAACCCTCATATATCTAGACAGCCGTGACCGTATATCGAGGTGGTTTCCATTTCAATATACGTAGCTGGCTATGTCTGCCCCCACTCTCCAGTATTCTGGTTCTGGGGTGTGACAGCTACGTTGCTCGAACAGGGTTCTGTAAGAGAATATGCCCAATTGACTACTAGTCCGGAGGGAGAAATTAATACCACCCCGACTCCAGCAACGATATCACCTTGTGGCCCCATTCTTGAAGCACCGTCGAAGAACATTCGCCAAATGGTGTCGTACGAAGTCTTGTTCGAGGCGACGACTTCATCAGGAATTTCTTCATAAATTCTGGCTGTTTTTGAGCCTGGATGGGCTGCTAAGAAGTCAGCCAGGGCTTGGCCTTTGATAGCCATCTGTGGAACAAAGATCATGTCGTATGGAGATAACAGTATCGCCCATGTGGCTAGACGAGAACTGAGTGCGCCTGGCTTGGTCATGAGAATCCTGAGGGGCTTAACTCGTGAAACAACATAGATGGTCTGCCCTGTCACATAGTGTCGTATTTTCTGAGTGGCGAAAACTAGGGCAAGACACTCCTTTTCTACGGCAGTATACCTATGTTCCGGTCCTATCATCATCCGGCTGAGATAGCAAATGGCTTGTTCATGTCCTGCGTTATTACTCTATGCTAGCAGAGCATCGAGGGAGTGTTCCATTGCCCGTACATAGAGTAGAAAGGGCTTTCCGACGACCGGGGCTACCAGAACTGGCAGGTTATTAGGTACTTCTTAATATCATCAAAGGCACGCTGACATTCCTCGTTCCATACAAAAGAGATACCTTTCCTAATGAGTTGAGTGAAGGGTTGGCATCACCCTGAGAGGTTAGATATAAACCTCCTGATATAGGCTAGTCTTCCTTGAAGGCCGCGGAGTTCGCGGAGATTCTTTGGTGGATTCATCTCCAGGATTGCTTTTGTTTTGTCGGAATCTATATGAATGTCCCGGGAAGTAATGACAAAGCCCAAGAACTTTCCGCTGGATACTCCCAGAAAAGACTTGGTGGGATTCATCTTCAAGTTGTGTGCCCGCATGAGGTCAAATACTGTTCTTAAATCATGTAAATGATCATTTTTGGTACGGATCTTGACGGCGATGTTGTCTACATAACACTCCACCGTCTTCCGCAAATGATCTCTGAAGATGACACTCATAGCCCGTTGATATGTAGCACCGACGTTTTTCAGGCCAAATGGCATGACCGTATAACAATATACGCCGATCGGTGTTCGGAATGATGTATGCTTCTCATCATCAGGAGCCATCTTGATTTGATTGTATCCTGAAAAGCCATCTATAAAGGACATGCGTTCGAAGTCACATGTATTATCGATCATTATATCGGTGATCGGAAGAGGGAATTCATCCTTAGGGCATGCTGCGTACAGATTGCGGAAATCAATACAGATTTAGATTTTCTCGTTCTTTTTGATGACTGACACTACGTTGGCTACCCAGTCTGGGTGTTGCTCTTCACGGATGAAACCGCTAGCTATAAGTTTGTTCACTTCCAGTTTCGATAGAATTCATGATGTCTGGACAAAATCGTCGCTGCTGTTGCTTGACTGGTTTTGCGTTCGGATAAATGTTGAGCTTATGGAGCACAATCTCGGGGTTTTGTCCTGGCATGTCTTCATAGCTTCAGGCAAAAAGTCGATGTATTCTCTGACGAGTTATAACAACGACTCCCGCTCGTCGTCTGTCAGACTTTTACTGACGAAGAATGGCTTTGGAGAGGATTCATCGCGAGGTTAACTTGCATAACCTTATCTTCAGTGGAAGATCACGAAGTTCAAAGCGTTTCTCCTATTGTGCATCTAGTTGTTGGACCCACGGCTCCAACTCAAGTGGTTCAAGTAAGTTTTCGTCTTCTTCTTCGAAACCATCGGATGTCATATTGGCAGATAATGTCTGTCTGAATATATCTCCAATACTGCTATCAGAGTCGTAAATGGGTGACTTGGACGAATGAGAGTGCCACTCGCATTCTTCGTCAGAACTTTCGGGCGTTGTTGGTAAATTAACGTACCCGAGGCCGCGTATAGATCTGTGATAATGATCCTGAGGCTTCCCTGTCGGTGTCGACGGTTGTAGAGGCAATCGTCGACCACTGCCATAATTTAGACCCGGGGTAGCTTCCATGTCGTACCCTTATTTTTTCATGAAGTACTTGGCTTGAGGACTATACAAGTAGAACGGTAGTCTTCCAGCGTCGGGTCCGAGTCGAACTCTTGTGGCGTAAAAGATTGAGGACCTTCTTTACGGCCAAAGATGATTGTGTGATCCCATCCTCTTCTGTCTGGGACCGAAAAGTAAGTGCCTTTTATGGGAGCAAGTTGATTTGGGGTATGGATGGTTGTCACCCTCGTGTGCAAGCTAACGTCTAGGCAGTCCCGTGTGGCATACGTTAGATTAGGCTTATCATACTCAGAATAGTCTAACGGCAGTCTCTTATTGATAAAATAAGGGATTTTATCGGGAGAGGGGGCTATCCACCTGTGTAACTACGTATTTGGAGAGTTCTTCGTCCTTCTTAGTTACCCCCTGCGAGCTTAGAGGTCGGGATGCTGTCTTGGAAAGCTTGACTATCAGGGGCTCTGCTTGAGGTATTGATTTGCCTGAGAGTGTTGGATCGACACTTGGCTGCTGACGCATCTTGGGAAGACGGATGACAATGGACTCAGCAAGGGACTTTGTATCTTCTGGTCGCCTTGGAGTTGATTTTGGTAATCGGATTACTATTGGTGTTGCAGAGGGCCTTGCATCTTCCTGTTGCCTTTGATTAGACTTTGGCATCCGGATCACCATTGGTCCTATGATAAGTTTTAGCTTCTGGCTGGATCTCGGAAGATGGATGACCATTGGTCCCAACTGCGTAGGTGAGGCAGAAGAACCGAGCACCTCTTTATGCAAGGTTGCAACAAAGGGTTCGGCCCTGCCCGATTTACGGGCTTAGAGACGAATTCTCAAGGGTTCTTTCGGCCCTGTGATGGCTTCCAGCTCGTCTGTTATATGTTTCCTGGATTCATCATATAGACAAGCCTTCGAAGAGTAATAAGATTCAACCCCTTTGAAGGGATCAAGGTCGGCGAATTCAGTTTTCACGGAACCGTGCTTACTGACATACTTGAAACACTGGTGAAGGGTGGATGGCACGATCATATAGTCATGTATCCACGGACGTCCCAGGAGGATGTTGTAGGAGGTGTCTGCATCTATGACGTAGCAGGTAACTTCTGTCTTTAGGTCACCAATCTGGCATTTTAACCGGATTTTCCCTAGGGGATAGCTTCTCCCTGAGTTAAAACCGCTAATGGCAGTGTTAGTTGCCGGTAGCCAATGCATAGAGATGCCAAGAAGTAGGAGCAGGCTTTTCGAGATGATGCTTATTGATGACCCAGGATCGATATGCATCCGATCCACTTTGATGTCGCCTATGTACCCAATGTAGTACAAGGGGCGAATCATGCAAATTGGACTTGATCAACATGTCCTGTGGAGTAAATATGATGTTGGACATTGCATCTGTGTTATCGCCGCCCTGTAGATCTGCTGGCGGGTCTTCCCTTGGAGGCTTGACCTGAGCTAAGTAGGCATCGACATTCTGGAGGGCTTCGCTTAATGCGACACGAAGATCCTTGGAGAGCCTTAGGAGCTCATATAGCGACAACTTTGCTGGTGTATTAGTCAATTGTGCTAATATGTCAAAGTTGTAAGGTCTCTCCAGTCCCTGAGGTACATCATTGCGGAGTGGCCTATCGAAGCGGGTTTCCTTTGTCTTAGATTTGTCCACCAGTGGAGGCTGAGATGGCCTTGGAATATCAGAGGGTGTCAACGGTTGCCGGCTGAGGATCTTCGGATGGACTATCCCGTACGGGCTGGACTTGTGCTCCAGACTGGGTAACAACATCTGCAGCTTCTTCAGCTTCGGCTGAAATTGTGTGGCAGGCTCTAGACTTTCTGTCCTTTTTTTGCTGGTAGGAAATGACACCCCCTGGGTAAATTCGGACACCAAGTTTGGATGCACCCACATGATCTCTCCTCGCGATGTGGTGAGAGGTACCAATCTACATGTTTCGCTCCAGATGGGTGGAAGATTAGTAACCTCCATCGTTGCCCGAGGGATAGGTAAGACCCCGTCTAGAGTGCTTGTCGGAGGAAAATTGTCGAACTGAATAGATACCATGTTTGCCGCCATGGTAACCTCTTTAAAGTCTATCAACAGAGCTTTTGAGTCGATAAGACTCTGAATGTACCGCTTTAGTTGGAAGTAATCATGAGTGGCATGATGGACATAGCGGTAGAAGTGACAGTATTTTGGATCCTCCATTTCTGCTGTTCGGGGCTCGTGCCTTGGTGGAGGGATCTGGATCCTACCCCATTGCAAAAGCATATCGAAGATAGGTTTGACATGACTATCTTCAAATGAGTAATTGACCTTGGGCCACGATCCTTCCGCCTATTTTTGTTCGGGCTTCGGAGTCGCATCAACGACCATGGCCTGCTTGCCCTTGTTGTCCTGGTTCGTGGTGGCACCACTGTAGAAGCATAGAATTTCAGGACCAGAAATCCTATGCGCCAAATCCTACATGCGCCAGAGCTCGGACAAAATACTTCATACAGCAAAGACAACAAATATAGACATTAAAAGAGGACTTTTTATTACATATAAAAGTCTATTACATGTCTAGAAAAGGTTGTACAAAGGAGAACTTCTACAAAATGAAAAGACCCTAAGTCTACAGCTAGGCACAACGATCACCATGCGCCCCAGACAGGCGCATCCCACCATACGCCCTCAGCAAGGTGCATCCCTTCGGCAGCTCAGTTATGTGCATCCTCAGTTATGTGCATCCCTTTGGCAGCTCAGTTATGTGCATCCCTTCAGCAGCCCAGTTATGTACCGCTCTTACAGCCAGGCTCACCGCCGTCTAAATGCTTCGACTAATGAAGCATTTATTGAGAAGAACGAGGGTGGCAATCAACCCTCTAGCTGGAGGAAGAGCTCCCCAAACCGAGGAAGAGAAGAGCACCGCAAGCCAACCTGTGGCCAGGAAGGTTTCGAAGGAGCCTCCAAAGGCGAAGGAAGACCGTAATCGAAACCGCGGCTAAAGGAGCAGCTTTCAACACAACCAGGTGGACGATACCCACTTTGAAGGAAGAAAGAGCCCCCAAAGCCGCAGCACCATAATTTCGATCTACGGCTCTTTCCCACATGACGGAGACGGGGCTCGTGCATCCCTATCTTTGGATGCAACATGCACCTTCTGCCTGCCTCAGAAGCCCTCGAACTCCGACTTTTGGATGTAACAGTCACCTTCGAGTGCATCAATGAAGACATTGCGTCGCATCTTCATCCTCGGGAGCATCTCATCAACAGAATGCATCCGAGTAAACAAATTCATGTCGGAAGAACAGTGAGAGAACGAGAAGCAAACTCTCTCCATGCCACTATTTATAGGCCGGGCAAATCAAACCCATGCGCCAAGTGGATGGCTCTCCGAATTCCGTGCAATGAATTTGCATTAAATGGATGAACCGGACGCTTCGAATTCAGCCAAGTCAAAACGGCTATTTAAAGCTCTCGAAGATCGTAACAGTCGCACCATTAAAGACGTGTCACGAAGCGGATGTGCCGGCCAGACCGTGCATCACACAGACGCGCCCTTCAATATCAAGCGCATCGCATAGATGCGCCCCTTCAGGACCAAGCGCATCACAGGGAATGCGCCCCCCATGCGTCCCCATACACTAGTGGAATGCCAACCGATGCGCCCACTCAGCTGTCCATCGAATGTCAAAAATATTAAATATTGAACTGACAGAGTTGGCAGCACGCCTTCCGAAGTCTGAACAGTTTAGAAGACGAAGCGTCGCCAACGTCAGCATCATCATTACTTTCCTTCGACGGCTACTGCCACGCGGCCACCCAACCACTTGCATGCGCCTCCGCGGCCTTGCGCCCAAAGTTCTGCATGCGCCTCAAAAGCCATGCATCTCAGACTTTCTCTCTGATCCCTAAAGACAGAAGTAAAGTCACTACTGAAGCTCTGCATGCGCCTCAAAAGCTATGCATCCTAGACTTTCTCTCTGATCCCGAAAGACAGAAGTAAAGTCACTACAGAAGCTTCGCATGCGCCTCAAAAGCCATGCGCCCTGAATGGTTCGCGACTCCCAAAGATTACGAGCCAAAGTATCTTCATGTGTCCAATCCAGGCGCATCCTACCAGATTATTCCCTACCAAATTCGAGATCTCCGAGCCATGGGTCGATAACACGTGTCCTTTGACTCGATTCACCCAAGATCTCAGCAACAGAAAGATCTTCTTCCCTGCTACGTGCCGGCTCACAACAGCAGCATGAAGAATTCAACCCCTCAATCAGGGTGCATCGACCATGCGCCTCCATCAGCAATCACCACGTGGCATCCCCGCGTCCAGGCGTATCCTACATATGCGCGCATGAACAGCCAACCTGCAAAGCTATAAATAGAGGGATCATTTCCTTCTCACCCACGAACGAAAAAACGAACGAACACACCACCAGAGAGGCAGATACAAACACTCAACGTCTTCCTTCTCTCAGCAAGCTCCAGCACCCAGAGCAATCCAGACCTTCAGAGAACCGATAACCGTCGTCAGATCGTCAACGGAGTCAACGCATTACCACTCACTCTATCGACACAAGGGACCCAGATAAACAAAAGTGTACTCCTAGGACTACATCTAAGTCCTATATTGTAAACTGTTCTGTTTGTATTGAAATTTGCAATAAAAGAATTTTAATGGCAAACACGCTGGCGACTCTGCTGGGGACCTCTTTCTCCTCCACCGAGAAAGCTGTGTCGTAATCTGACGATGTGAAGGTGGGCTCCTCCCACAAGACGCTGGTCGTACGCCTTAATCAACAGGCGTATGAAGAGTTCATCTCTGAAGGAAGTGCGAGTCCTTCGAAGCGGCTGCCAAAGCCGAAGAAGACCCGTCGAGTCTGGGTGTGCAAGGTCGACGCCTCGGGCACCACCACTGAAGGGGATGTGCCAATCCAGCCTTTCCTTCCTGCTGACGTCCTCAGCAACCGAGATGCGCCCACTGGTGCAGCGCATCTCTCGGGAAAATATACGGCTGACCACATTCCCCAGCCATCTTCCCTCTCAGGCGAGGAAGATGCGTCGACGGAGCAGGGGCGCAGCCAATGCCCCACGCATCACCTCTGATGCGCCATAGAAAGTCTCTGTCTTTGATAGACTCACTCGCTGTAGTGGCGAGGAGAATTTGGATTCTGAGTACTACGCGCCCCAGCGGCCTGGTACAAAGAAGTCCAAGGCAGCACGGGCCATGCGTCCCAAACGTGCTATGGCAGCAGCAAGCCAGAAGCATGCGCTCACAATCATGCAGCGTTGCTGATGGCAAGCTGTACAAGGTCGACTTGCTTCTGCCAGAAACGAGCCGACCTTCAAAGTCCTTGTCTCACTAGGCGCATTTATTGCATGCACAAGTTGAGTAAGGCAAATGTGGTCTTGAACTTCTGCGCCTCCTCTGGTTGTGCGTCTGAGGTCCGTTCAAGTCACTTCAAATGTTGTTCCCCACTACTGATCGGGACGCCTATTTGGTGTTAGATCAGGGGGTGCAGCATTCACTTGACCACCCCGGCGCTTGGCCTTGCCATGCGCCTGAAGGGGGTGCGAAGATGGCACTCTCCTCCAACGATCTGCGCAACGTGATCGCTCACAAGCGCCGATCAGGAGAGTCGGCTGACAAGCACGATGCGCCCCTCACAGGCACACTTGTGCTGTGGTCACCATCAACTGCTGTTACAAGGCGGCAGTCCCACTAAGGCAGTCAGTGTTCCAGTGGCTGCAATATCGACACCCCTCCGACGTCGCCTCGGGAAGAAGGTGTCAACAAAAGAAGAGCCAAGGGTTGCTTCATGCAACGTGATCTCTAACTCCTCGTCAGTCCGAAAGACGACTGGCAATTCCTCGTCCTCGTCCAAGAGCCAGCCGAGGAAAACCAAGGCAAGTGTCTCGTCCTTCGAAGTGTTTCAAGGCACTCGGGGGAGAAAGAAGATCTTGGAGGAAACTGGGGGTAGTCAGACCCTTGTCGAGCCTCCTTCCGAAGACGAAGCTGTCTTCTAAAGTACAGCTGAGGCCGATCTTCTCGAAGTCAACCTCTCGGACATGGCTGAGGGTCATCTAGCCCCTGTCCTTCAAAACGAGGGTGTCCTCCAGACACAGCTGGGGGAAGTTTAGCCCCCAGGGATCTGAGTCTCAGAGACGACGAAGTCCTTCAAGACGGAACCAAGGGTAATCAGGCCCTTGCAGATACTCCCGTCGAAAATGTTCTCCAGAACATAGCCGGGGGTGGCCAGGACGAAGCTCCAGGAGAGGCAACTCCCTACAAGAGAGTGAACCCGAGAGCGAAGCCTCAACCGATCCATCCACTTCCAGCCGTCTCATGACAGTATACATGGCTGGGGGTGATTCCGACTCTGATGCACCGCCATCAGACCTCGTCCAACGCATGAACACATTAGAAGGAGGACTCAAAACCCTTGTTGGTCCTAAAAAATCAAGTTGCACACATCAACAAAGTCAGAAAATCAAGAAATACAACTTTCAAATGAACTGCACAGACATCAGATTGCGCATCATTCGATTGCGTACACGCGACTGCGCACACTTTCAACTGCGCAGGCTGACATGGCAATGTCATCATTATCTGACAAAATCAAATCTTTCTGACAGCTGACAGTACGAAGAATGAGGAGCCTGTTCGTTTAGTGCACCGCACAGCACTCGAGGACAGCTGTACATTCAGCACAATCCATGCTAGCGCAATCCATTTCAGCGAATCCGAAGTCAGCGCGATTCATATGGCACATTTCATCCTGACAATTGACAAAATTACACGTGGCATTCATGCCATCAATTGCTCGTTACGTGGCAACCGTCTTCACACGATCATGCATATTTAATCAAATGATGCCATGTGTCCAAGACAGTTGGCCCACGACCAGACAACTGCCTGCGCAGTCTGATGCTGCATAATCCAGTTCCTGCGCAATCCAACTTGCGCCATCCAGAATAACTAAAAATTAGTTATTTCCAGAACTCTATAAATAGAGTTTCAAGTCTCCATTCAAAGGGATCAGAGATCAGGGATCAGAGATCAGAGATCAGATCAGAGAGAGAGAGATCAGATATAAAGTTCAGAAATACCAGAGAGTTCAGGAGTTCTTGCCCAAGTGTTGATGCATTCTTCCGAGGCTTTTGCCTTCAACCGAGGCTTTTGCCTTCAACTTCAGAGGCTACCGTCTTCGAAGTTCACATCGTCCAAGGGATAAAGCAATCGTCTTCTAGATTGAATTTCCACAGTTGTACTTTCCAGAATTCTTGTAATCTTTACAAAGTTTGTATCAATAAAGTTTCATACTTTGTTTTTGTAAAAAAATGGCGACTCTGCTGGGGACGACTTTCTCCTCCGACGAGGAAGTGACAACTCAATGTGATAGCGTCTATCGGGAAGACGCAGAAGACGCTGGTTGTGAAGGTCAACCAGACGGCCTACGAAGCCATGATCATGTCCAAAACTACTCCTCGCACTGCAACCACTTCTGCCACGAGCAAAGTGCGCCCAGTGTGGGTCTCCAAGACTGCTGCGCAGTCCATTAACTCTGCCAGCAAGACTGGTGCACAGTCTGCCAAGAAGCCTGCTGTGCAATCTGCTGCACAGTCTACAGTTGCTGCCACTGAGACTGTTGCACAATCTGTCTCTGTCACAAATACACAATCTGCTGTTGCCAGTACACAGAAGACTTCTTATGCTGCTTTGTCAAAGTATAAGACTCCTCTGCCGTTGGCGCAGTTGGCTGCCAATCTTCTGCGCAAACTAACACTCCAGCAACTAGAGTGTATCCCAAACACTCTATGGCCAGAACTCCTGATACGCAAACCACAGTGTCTGTGGCCAGAACCAGAAAGTCATCTGCCAAAGACTTTTCTGCGCAACTTGTCAGTGCACCATCTACTCATGTGCAAACCATGCCTGCGCAATCCAAGAAAGACAGCCCTTTGGCTACTCTTTCTTCATCTCACAAACAAGGGAAAGTTTCAACTTCTCTCCCTAAGCACTCTGCTGCTCCAGCACAATTCACTGGGGGTAGTCTTTTGGCTATTCCTCCTATTCTTCAGAACAAAGGAAAAGGCCCTTTGGTCTTTTCTCAAACTTCCTCGTCCCTTGACTTGGAAGACAACAGAGGGAAACACTCTTTAGCTAACCCTTCTTTCCAAAACAAAGGAAAAGCCCTTTGGTCTTTTCTCAGTCTTCTTCGGTTTTTACCGTTGAAGATCAACCTGAATGTGCTCTGGCATCAGTCAGTACAAAAATTCTTTCAAACAAGGATTCTTCTCTCCATGTTAAAAGAACTTGTACTGATCAGAGAGGTATTCTGCCTACTCCGGTAGCAGAGTTCCAAGATCTTCCAACCCTCAAGATTTCTCGTTACAGGGAAAATTGTTGGTGTCTCAAACAGAAACCCCTGGGGGTGAGTTTGCTGATTTAAGAATATATCTCAATCGACCGACTTCGGTAAACGCAAACAACCAATGCCGAAGACCAAACATCATCTGAAGCAAACTTCCGGATCAAGAATCCAGACACCTATTCCAATGAAATAAGTACTTCCCTGTACACTCAAGGGATAAAACATTTGAAGAACCGAAACCATGTTCTGAATGTTATCAAAGAACAAGTCCCTCGAACTTTTGCTCGTCCTGTTGCTATTCCCGATCTCCGAGAACACCTCCAGCAAAGGCAGGACAAAACTTCAACACTTCCAATTCAACCAAGTGATCATCATCATTGTAATCACAAGGTTGTTATCAAGTGTTATTGTCAGACAACAAGACGATCTGTCTTCGATCGTCTGAACTTTCCCAACTCTGAACCTATGTCTGAAGATGAAAACGAGGTTTTGTACGCCTCCGTCAACATGACTTCTAGAGACACTGGGGGTAGGAAGTGCTCTAAGCACGGGAAGCCTCGCAGGCCAAGCCAACGGTATTTGGATCTACTCCAAGAATCTTCTGAAGAGTATTCCGACATACCCGTTCCCGAGGCCGAGACACAATCGGTCAAAGGAATCTTCAAGATCCTTCTGGTCGTTTCCTTTCTTCTCACTCAGGAGATGATTCTTTCTCCGATTATGATACATACAGCGAAAGCTCAGAACAGACAGTGTCTTCCACTGTACGTAGAGAAGTGACAGCTTACGTTGTCAATGAAGATCCTGATGCTTCCAGTTCAGCTAGTCAAGAACAAAGAATAGCTGCACTAGAAGATAAGTTGAAGACAATGGCAGAAATGGTCGCAAGTATGCATTCCATCATTATGGCTCAGCACACAGTGCCACCGACCGTACTTCCTACAAATCCTGAAATCATAGCATCATCGGTGCCTGCTAATATCGGGCTGGAGGTAGCATCTCTTCCAGTTCCTCATGTACAAGTCCAACCTACACCCAGTCAATCAGGTGCTGGGGGTAGTGCTTATCATGTTGTCCCTCCTCCTAACATTGTAGTTCAGCCTGTTCCTTCTACATCAGTGGAAGATGCTAATGAATCTGTCAAGCTCCTGCGAACTCAGTTTGAAGCTTTCAAGGAGAAGGATAACTTGCAAAGGTTGGGGATCAAGAAGCCGTACCCAGTTGAATGGAAGGAAGTCCCGTTTCCTCCGAAGTACAAGATCCCAACTATCTCGCTGTTTGATGGCAGCACTTCTCCTAGTCAGTTCATCAACCACTTTGAGGTTATGACTGTCCAACTTCAACCAAATGACGCTCTTCTTACCAGAGTATTCGTCGGTTATTTAGCCGGTAGCATACTATTGGTATAGAAGTTTGCCTGATGGTTGTATCACCTCCTTCTCTGGTTTAAAGCAAATCTTCTTGGAACGATTTTATGAGGGGATCAACGACATGACTATGTCAGCCCTCAACAAAATCAAACAAAGACACAATGAAACTGCTAAAAGTTTCATTGAAAGATTCTGCAGGGAAGCTCTGAAAATGTCTCATGGAACTCCGACTGCTGTCACCATAGACACCTGCAAGGCAAATCTATTGCCCATCATCAGCATGTGGACGGGGTCTACTCAGTTCCAAGACTGGCCATCTTTTATTGTCAACGCTAAAGCTGCTGAAGTTAGCGCTGATAAATTCAAACAGCTAGGGGTACAGATGTCTAACCCCGACCGGGATGAACATCAAACATCAGGTGGTGGCAATCGCCAGAATAACCGCAAACGAAAAGAAACTTTGAACATCAATTTGAACAAAACAAAGAATCTCTGGCGGTTAACGTAGCTCCCCCTACGTCTACTTCCACTCCTTCAGCACCACCACCAAGGGAACCTCGTCCTAAAGTGGAGTATTCCTTTGACGAGAATGACACTGCTAGTATCTTTGATTGCTTAATCAAAAGCAACAAAATTCAACTTCCAGATCCCAAAAAGCCCGATGAAGTCGGAAAGACTGATCATCCCAAGTACTGTGTTTATCACAGGTTCATCGGACATCCCACTCGAGCATGTTATGTGCTCAAAAGCAAAATCCAGGAGCTGGTCAACGCTGGTGTTGTCACTCTGCAACAAGACGAGAAGACTATTACTGCAAATATGGTATCAGTCCAGTTCGGTGACTTTCCGCCCCAGATGGTACAGCATGGCGTCATTCCTATCCCCAAAGCTACTCTTGAGATCGAGAATCTCCCTCCTCCACGAAGTGATGGTCTCGTCCCTTTGTCTCTTGACAATGGCGAGATAATGTCGATTCATCCGGATCTTGCTTCAGAATTTGAACTTCCCTCTTCCTCCAAGAAGAAAGATTGTGCCAAAGGCAAAACAAAGATTTGCAATATGGTGTCTTTTGACCCCATAGTTGATGAAGAAATCTTGCTTGGCACCAGATCAGGGAAAGCCTATCTGAAGGATTACTCCGAAGCTCAAGAGAATCCTGCTGCTTCTTCATCTAAGCCTGTCCAGTGCAGCCTGCTTCCACTGAGGATATTCCTACTGCCTCTTTACCGGTTGTAGTGTCCATTCCTCCCAAACCGACGGTTGCTGACAAAGGCAAACAGCAAGTCCGCTTCGAAAAACCTCTGAAGAAGTCAACTCCCTCCGGACTTGAAAAGCCTTACAACTTCGACATCCTAGCTCAGCTGGCCAATACACCGGCCCGGTTATCCATCTTCGAGCTCTTGCGCCTCTCTAAAGAGACTCGGAAAACTTTGAGTGAGGCTCTCATGCAAGCTGAAACCTATCTAGCCCTGCTCAAGAAGTCGGAAGCAGAACCAGTCTCTTGTCTCCATTGTCATAGTGTGTTAGAGTTAATTCCAAACATAACTTTCACACAAGATGACATATTGTTGGAAGACAACAGGCACGATCGTCCTCTCTACTATATAGGATATGTCGACTCGATGAAAATCGATCGTATTCTGATAGATCCAGGGTCTGCTCTCAGCATAATGCCAAAGATAATGTTGGATGCATTGAAGATCCCAGTGCATAGTCTTTCCAGTACAATCACTACCATCCTTGGTTTCAATCAGGGAAGAAGTGAGCCTCTGGACAAGATTCGCCTAAAACTCCAAATAGGCAATCTTCGCACAAAGGTTACCTTTTACATCATTGACAACCACGGTTGTTCTTATAATGCTTTGCTGGGAAGACCATTTCTGCACGAGCATAACATTGTCCCTTCAACTCTCCATCAATGTTTTAAATATGTTGATGACAATGGAGAGGTGCAAAAGGAAGTTGCTGATCTCTATCCTTTCAAAGGCATTGAAGCATACTGCAACGATGCTCGTATGTACAAGGATAAATTCATGAAGGTTGTCCAGTCTCTGGATACAGAAGAAGAGCAAGAAGCAAAGCCTAATGATATCCTCATTATTCCTGTCAAAGGGCGTGTTTCTCGTCCTCAGTCTTCTAAGCCATTGGCTATTCACTTGCCAGTCCAGAAGCAATCTACTGGTGATGATCAGGATAAAAGGGAGCTCACCTCTTCTGAGCCGCTTATTATTGATTTACGTCGTAACAAGGAAAAAAGGCAGCTCATTTTTTCTGAGCCACTTGTTATAGATGTATCTCATAACAAGGATAAAAGGGAGCTCACCTCCTCTGAGCCGCTTGTTATCGACCTCCGTCGTAACAAAGCTAATCCTCCTCCACGTTCTTCTTCTCCTCCTCTTGTAATTAATCTGACCAAGCCTGCTAAGGCTAAAGGTCGCTGTAAATACCAATGTGCAAATCAATGAAAAAATATCTACTTTCCAGTATACTGATGTTATTTATCATGCTAAATGCTATTTGGATATGTTAGATAGCTATCAGTCATTTACAATGGAAGTTGTACAATCTCTTCAAACGAAAGTTTCACTTGAATACCCAAAAGATTCCTATCGTATTGTTCCCGCTCGTAAGAAAGGCAAGAGTCCAATACTTTTAGTAAAGACCGGAACAACAATTCAGCTATACGGATGAAATTAACGACATGGGCATCTTCAACTCCGTCGTTACAGTCAACAATCAAAAGACATCATTCGAAAGATGGTTATGACTTCAAGAGTGGTCTCACACTACGGTAGGTAGAAGAACTCCTCTCCGTACTGCTGTTCCGAAAGGAGAGTCGAGATGTACTATAGCAGGACCAAAAGAGGTCTCGAATATGCTCTCCTCCAGTATTATTGTCATGACCCGCACCCACCGTAGATACGAACGTAACAACGCCCAGCCTACGCTGCAATCGACGTAGAACGCTGTTCTAGGTCATAACTATAACTACATAACATGAAATTACTCTCCAGAAGGAGGCCAACACCGAGGTACAACTCATCACAATCTAGGTAGAATATAGCAC